>CATIWM010391841.1:0-10353 GCA_949671775.1 Mallotus repandus
ATTGTATTGAATACAATAGAAAGTTGTGTATTATTAATATTATTATTATATTTTTTTAGATCATTTGCTTGGTTTAGATTAAAATAATTGCTAGATAAATGGAAAATCGAATAGAGAGTTCGGATTTCAATAATTCATCAAGATCATAACAATTGAGCATTTTTTTAAAATTTTTTAATATGAACTGTATGATAATTTTTTTTATTAATAAACAGTAATTGAAAATTCAAATTATAAACTAAACTTATAACAAATTATAAATATTTAATTTGTTATAAAATAAGGTGATAAATGTTAAATATTCTAGTGATAATAGTCTATTTAATTCTTACATTCTTTCTCCGTGTTCAAAAAAATTTCTAAAAATACTATGTTTGGCATAAAAAAAAAACTTATTAAATTTTAATTTATTGTACAATTTGTATAAAATATTTTAATTTATTATATTGAATAAAGTCACAGTATATTGATTATGATATTCTTGGTGAATATTAACCTCTTCTTGTCTTGCGTCGAATAATTGTTGTCTTAAAACTTTCAAATTGTTAGTATTAGACCAGTCAAATAAACACAAATAATGGACAAAACTATCTACAATGGAAGACATAGAGAAAACAAAAATATATATTTTTATTTTATTTATTATCTTTAGAACCTATGGACTTATCTATAAGAAAATAATTTTTTGGACTAAAATGATAATATTAGATAACTTTAAAGCTTAAAATCTTAAATAGAGACGCGTTCGAAACAAAAATTAAAATTTGATGATAAAAAAGTCACAAATTGAAATTTTATAACCAAATTAAAATTGCAAATAAAGTTTAGTGATTATCTGTTCAAATTACCCTTGCGAGGGCTTTCTTGCAAACTTTACACAGTGAAAATGCTTTGAGCCATGTGAACACAGCAGCTGAAGCAAAAGCCAAATTTGATACTTCTATGCACATTAATGATTTTCTGTTTTCACTTAATACACACAACATTAATTTATTCAAATTGCTCAAATATATAAAGAACAACAATTTGTTCCCAAGGTGAATGTTTGTTCTCTCTCTCTCTCTCACACACACACACACACATATGTATATGTATATGTATATGTGTGTATATATATATATATATATATCATGCCAATCGATTCTTTATGATCATGGATTCATGGTCATCATCCCATTTTAAACTTGTTAAGATTGTCAATGATGTCTCCCCAGGTAAGTGGCCATGGAGAAAAGGTGGCTGGTTCACAAAAAGAATTGGTTCTAAATGACAGTGAGAAATGTGGTGAGGAGTGGAGCACTCTTTCCAGTTTCTGAGCATTAGTAAATATATTAGATTCTCTGACTAATAATGATGGTGATGGATGCATAATAATCTCAAAATCAAGATTAACAGGATCCAGAACACAAGGAGGATTGTTGTTATGCTCACAGGGAAAAGATGTTTTCAGAGGCTTGTTAAAGAACTCCCTTTTTCTGATTCCTTTAGAATTTTAGAAATGGCATGGAGCACACATACTTATCTATCTACGACAGGTCATTATTGTAGTAATCACAGACCTATTCAGTAGTTTTTTTTTTTTCCTCCAATTGAGACAGATATTTGTGGCAGTTCACGGAATATGCAACAAATACTTTTTCCTCCTGCAAAAATATTAAATTCCTCTAATATAAATAAATAGGTAAATTCCAACATGAAACCTCTCCTACTGCACATATAATCTGATTGGCACTTATTCAGTACATTATTACACTGAAAATACTTACACTAAATAACTATAGGATCTCCAACAAGAGGGGCGTAGCAGTATTCCTTTTCATTATCATTATTATTATTATTTTGAGAAGTATTCCTTTTCATTATTACTACTACTATCATTGTTCATTTGCAAACTTAAAACCATATTGTTAGAATAAAACGGAAAACAATGAAGCTAACAAAATAGAGCTCCAAATCAAAGTTCATGGAACTAGAAAAGGTATAATAAGTTCAAAACAAAGGCAAACACTTACAATCTCGAGGCAAAACAAGGCCTATCCTATTATCTTATAAGAATAAGATATCTTAGCTCTGGACTACTTTTTGATGATCAAAACACAGATCCTCAAATCAATACTAAAGATTTTTTTTAATTTTATTAATTATTATTTTTGGACTCAGAATAAACAGTACAGTAGGGGAACTTGCTATGGCACAAGGAGAGTTTACAAAAAAAGTTCATTAAGAAGAGTTTATGGATTACAGACTTTAAAAAAAAAAAAATCTAGCCCTTTTGCACAAAAACACTTCCATTGAACGTCACAGACATATTGATTAAAACATAAAACAATCTCACCATGTTTATGTAATTAATGAACAGCTTGACATACTTCATGGCGTCTTTACACTTCATGCAGATACAGGGGTCCTATCTGTCGAAGAAACCCTCTCCATAGACGACTGCTGCTTTAAAGCTAGCATCTTATTTAATGCACCGATATAAGCCTTTACACTTGAAACAACAATATCCATTCCAGCACCAGATCCACTAGCACCCAGAGAAAAAAAAAATTAATTGCAAAATAAATATTGAGTGCTGTGTTATGGAACGCCCACATGAACTAGAGCAAAGTGTTGCACCTAAATGTGCGTTTAAATGGCTCGCCAGTAAAAGCATGTGTAGATGTGTGTTCGCCCTCCCCACGAATTAAAACACGGGTGGTCGCTATGGCATCAATGCCCTCTGTAACAGCAATCATGGAGTATTCTAGAAGTTCAACTGGCTCCTGCACGCACCAATTTCGTCCAACAATTAAAAACACAAACTCACAGAAAAGCTGTAAATTCATCAGACATAAACCTCAAAAAACTGTAATCACCAATAGCTATTGTGAGCTAACTGCCCTTAGGTTTTTTTAACTAACAAAATTATTAAGCAAGCTTAACGATCAGCACAATTAAAATTTTGGGTTAATTGCTATTTGCCCCCCTCTATTTTATACTTGGTCCTTAACGTTTAAACATTTATTTTCCTTTCATCCTTTCAGTTTGCAATATTATACTATTTACAAATTTCATAAAGTTTTCTGTTAAAATTACCTTTAACTAATATGAAATTACTAAAATAACCAAAGTGAATACTATTTGCCGCTCTATTTGACTCTCTTATACTATTTTCTCCCTAACATTAGACAATTATATTTTTCATTATTATACTAATTTTTATCAACATTTATGTTCAAATTAGTATTAATTAATTATAAAATTATGATTATACTCTTCAATAAAATAAAAAATACCTAATTCTAACTTTGATTTAGTCAAACTTTTTAATTAATCACTAATTAATTATTTTTAATTTTCTCTACTTAGAAATTAACTTCAAATATCTATGTTGCATAAAAAATTTAATCAAGTATAAATTCTTTCTTTAGCTTCAAATATTTTTTATTTGAATTGTTAGCTTAAACTATTGGGTATATGTATTAAATTACTTAAAAATTATTTATTATTTTATGATTGAACCACCTCTTAAATTAAATGTTATTTTTGTTATTTATACTTATTTAACAATAATTTTAATAAAAAAAATTTAACAAAAAAAGTAAAAATATGATAGTGCAAAGAAATAAAAATATGTTATTAAAATTTTTGGTGTTAGTATAAATAATATGGTAAAGTAGAGAGAGCAAATAGTGATTGTCTATAAATAATGTATATTCCATTGAAGGGTATAATTGTTATCACATATCAATGAATGGTAATTTCAACAGAAACATTGACAGAAGAGGACAATATTATAATATTCCAAAAAGAAAGGATGAAAAAATATAGTTTTTAAATGTCAGGGCCAAGTAGTGTAATAAGGAAAAATAGAGGGTGCAAATTGCAGTACACCCTTAAATTTTAAATTCTGCAAACCAACCTATTCAGATGCCCTTGAATGGTACTTTACAAATCAATGTTATGTGCCATCTTTTCACTTCTTTAGCTCCTCTTTCATGGGCATAACTAGTACCAAATGTTATTAAAGGTGCAGCAACATGCCTTCTAGAGATTTCCTCAACTATTCAAGAGGTTGGTTACATTTACAGAGATTTCATTAGTTATTCAAGAGCTTGTTAACAACTAGGGGAGAGCATCAGTTGGTTTTGGTTCAAAACTGAACCGAACCGACAAAACCGATTAATCGAAAATATTCAAAACAGAAAACCGAAACCGAACCAAACCAATTCGGTTCAGTTAATCAGTTTATTAATTTTATTTTTAAAATAATTTCTAAATTTTTATTTATTAATTTAATATTTTTGGTAAAATTTATTCATTAATAATTTTAATATTTAAACATTTTTTAAATTAATGTATTTAATATAACATTTTATAATATATACATAAATATTTGGTCTGTTCGGTTTTTCACCGTCAAAACCAAAACAAACAGGTCAACCAATTTTTATATTTTCTATAATAGTAACCAAACTGAAATTATATATAACCGAAGTGATCTGATCGGTTCGGTTAATTGGTTTTGACCAATCTTTGCACACCCCTGGTAACAACAACAAAGCTCAATGCCATCAATTTGGCCACCAACATATAATTTTTTAAGAAATTTCATAAACAAAAGGTGTAAACCTCATAGACAATTTAGTTCAACAGTGAAACAAATTAGAAGTCATATTAGCTCCAAAATTTATTTAAGAAATCTTTATCTTTGTGTATATTTCCTACTGAAAAGATTTCTATGCCAGCATAGTTATTAAAGGCGTGCCTCAGGCGCAAGGTGCGCGAGGCGCAGGCCTAGGCGCCTCAGAGCCTCCAAGGCAAGGCACTTCACTAAGGCACATGCCTTAGGGCCTAGGCGCGCCTTGGGCGAGGCGCTTTGGTGCGCCTCAGTGAAATTGTTGTTATAATATGTATATTTGAGCTGGGTTGGGCTTGAGCCTAACTTATTTTATTAGCCTTGTTAGTTAAGAAAGTCTTGTTAGTTAAAATGGGTGGTCTAACTTATTTTATTGGCTTTGTTATTTAAAAAAACCTTCTTTAGTTAACAATTAGGGTTTTTAGAAGGGAAGAAAAGAAAAATTTGGGACAGCAGCTTGAAGATTCATCCGGAAAAAAAAAAACTAAAGAACCCTTCTCTTTTCTTTTTATCTTTTTCTCCTTGACTTTCAAACTTTCTTTTCTATTCTCATCTAAACATCTCTTGCTCTTTTTTCTTTTAGTTGTACAGCTCTTTTCTTTTTTCTTTTAGTTGGACAACAAAAATTTTTTTCTTTTTTTTTTTAATGTAAATTACGTTAATTTCCTACTCTTTTTTTAGTTATACAACTCTTTTTGTTTTTTCTATTTTAACATCTTAAATTTTAGAATGTAGTAATTTTTTTTTTTTTGAACTATAGTAATCTGTTTCAAGTTTAACATCTTAAATTTTAGAATGTAAATTAAATTAATTCATGAAGAAGTGGACATTTAAATTAAATGTAGTAATTTGTTTTAACATTAATGTAGTAATGTAAATTAAATTAAATGTAGCAATGTAAATTAAATTAAATGTAGTAATGTAAATTAAATTAATGTAATAATTTGTTTTAACATCTTAAATTTTCATATTTCTCGAACTTTTTTTTTCTATTTAGTGCTTATTATGGATTAGAAAATATGCTAAATATATGTTTATTATTTGTGG
Source organism: Mallotus repandus (assembly GCA_949671775.1). Classification (NCBI taxonomy): domain Eukaryota; kingdom Viridiplantae; phylum Streptophyta; class Magnoliopsida; order Malpighiales; family Euphorbiaceae; genus Mallotus; species Mallotus repandus. Next base: position 5,669 of record CATIWM010391841.1, read on the forward strand.
ATACATTTTATTTTAGATTTATAAAATATTAATCTAGGACATGATTTTAGAAAATGTTTTATCTTATGATTCTTATTAGCCTTATTATATGTTTTTTTTTTTTTGCGCCTCACTTCGAAAAGGCGCGCATGCGCCTAGGCTCCAAGACCCCTTTGCACCTTGATGCACTTTGCACCTTTAATAACTATGGTTAGTTTAAAAATTTATGATTTAATGGTTATATACAAAATAAAATAAAAAGGTGAACATACATTCACTTGCTTTGCCCTTGCATCCACAAAAGTTCCATCTTTCCTCGTATGCACTTTCCTGAATAACTCCCAACTAGTGGGTTGACATTGTAACTCTTTAGCATATGGTAACAATAAGTTACGAATGATATCTCTAGGTGATTTAAAATGAAATAAAAATTATAAGTCTAACAAGTAATAAATTAGTTGAATAAGTAATTAATTATTTCCCAATGAGGAGATCACTAAACGGGCATCTAAGGCTAATTATAATGCTTGTATTTTTATTAAAATCATTAGTAGCTCATGATTTTAAAATAAAATATGAACCATGTATTATATTAAAACTCATCAAGGGTTATAGTAAGGCATAAATGAAATCCTGCAAATTAAAAAGCACTTCTTAAATATCATCCTTAAACCCCCAACAACAAAGCCAATTTTCATGCACACAATGCACCTCAAAAATACGATACAAACCAATAACCATCAACAAATTTTTATTAATTCGTCTAATTTTAAGCAATTAATTAACAATAATTAAAAAAAAATACCTGTTGCAGCACAAAAAATCAATACAAATTGGAGAAAGATAATGACAATGTTATAGATCGATCAGTAGCTGCTCTAGTGGATGGGTGCCCTTAAATCAATCAAACATGAAAACAAATTAATTAATTTTTCAATTAAAAATGTTGATAAATATTTGAAAGAGAAAATTTTTATATAAATGTTATAGATTAAATAGTTTTATAAATAAGAAGTATATGATGAATTAAAAAATAATGAAATAACCTATATTTTCACTAGAATCACCATAAAGATATATATAAATTAACTGAAGTAATAGTTTTAATCTTATCAATTTTATATGAAAATAAAAATCAATTAATATTCATTATATATATATATATAGATACACACGAATATATTTAAATTTAAAGTGAATAAATTATAGAGAAAAGAAAAGCATAATGGACAAAAAGAAAAGATTCAATATTCATTATATATATATATATATATATTAAAGAAAAATGGTTGGGCAATCATTTACACAAATTTTTGATGATGATCGAGCTTGACACTGAACTAAAGCTACAATAGGGACGTGCAATCACTCAAAATTATTAGAGGTTCCTTAAAGCCATGCATAACTCATACACAGAGGGGGAGTAAATGATTATGTATAAGGTTCAAAATCAACAAAACTTTTTTAAATTGAATGTTTTCCTTCTTGGCATATTCAAGCAAAACTTAACATTAACACTAAAGGAAGATCAACTAAAATCTTTCAATTAGTATGAAGCAGGCTTAACCTTCTCTTGGAGGAACTGAGGCACATGTTCGCGTTTCCAGTTGTCAATTCTGCAAAAGTAAAAGCAGGGTTAAAAAAATTTTGACTCATAAAAAAATCCAATACTTACCAACCAGCAAATATGTAAAATGCGAATCCAGTAATATTTATTGATCAACGATATCCTCCAAAAGACCAAAATAAGGCTCATGTGCAATCCTAGATAACTTCACAACACAATCCCCTCTTCACCACATGACCATACAGCCACTTTTTTGCATATTCATGAGAGCAGCAACTGAAATTGGGTCAAGGGTCCTTGAGCATAATATGTAGAAAGAGCAGTAAAGCAACTGAAATTGAGGAAAACTATAGGCTAAAATGCTAGAAAAGAAGGCATGTTTAATTTAGTGCATGATCCACCACCAATTAAATAGCACATTTCCTCTTACATAAAGTGAAAATCATAAATTGCTAGTGATCATGAAGACACAAGAGAAAACAATTGGTTGCTGTCCTACATATATTTTCATCTTTTGCACTACAGGTTGCCATTACGAGGAGGCATAAGCAAATTTTTTTTTTTTTCTTTAAGTTAATCCAGTTGAAAAATCATGGGCAAAACAGTGAACTGTAGAATGCAATATATGCCATTACTATGAATAATAAAATTCTTGGCAATTTGATTCAAGTCTGACATTTTCAACATTTATTTGTTTCAGTTTGCATCAACCTTTTCAATCAGAAAAATTCCTATTTAGGACCATATTTCCTGCCAAAATAAGTAGCTACAAGTCTCTCCACAAACACAGACATCTTCCAGTTGTTTTATTAATAATTTGATAATTGAAATTCCTAAATTAGGCACTCCTTCCACCAAACAGTTATTTCAGCTCTTCCAATCGACAAACAAGAATTTTTTAGCTATATGGCCAATCTCTTCAAGCATACTCCCAATGCCAGCAGGCACCAGCTCGGGGAATTCTCAGACAGCTTCAATGTATGTATTCAATTCCCCTTACCATCCACCAGAAAAAAGTTCACAACTATTTTCCAGTCAAAACAAAGAGACAAGTACAAAAACAACACCATAGAAATAACAATCAACAACAGCGAAATAAAAAAAAATTGAACAACCATGGCTAGATGATCATGTGATTCTCTATACGCGTGAAAGGGCTGCTGTTGGACTTGCTTTTTAAAGGCATGCATAATTGGACCATAATCTTGTACATGTCAATCTTCTTTTCTTCCACTAAAAGGTGTCCTGTAAAATGGCTAAGAAAGGTTTATGGTCTCCAAAATAACACATAAATCTTTAGCCATATCCAAACCCTTTACTTTCTTGCTACACCATCGCATAATCATATATTCCTAATATTTACCATGAAATCACATATCAATACAGATCTCACAGAATGTATTTATGCAATAGAACTCCAATAACCAGAATCTTATTACAATTACACCCTATATTACAAAGTCAAAACTTCCACTGCCACTTCGGCCGCACCCCCGCCGCCAACAAAAACCTCACCAACCTCGAGCCCCCACTGATCGCACTCCAACATCCACTCCTCTTCGTTAATATCTTTCCTAAACATTCCTTTCAAGATTCTCTCATCTCTTAACTAACCAAACTTTAATAAAAGATAAAAAGAGAGATACCTGTCCGTTGATGCATTTTTCGAGTTCTGGACTGTAAGGATTGACGGCTACGAGTTGCTGCTACTGCTGCTGCTGCACCTCCGTGAAAGGCTTAGGCTTTGGCAGCTTGAAATTGGGTGGAAGAGTAAAAGTAACAGCCTCTATCTTAGGCTTATTCAGGTCTCTGAAGAGAATAGCCGATAAGAAAGAAGAATTATAAAAGAGAAGAAGAGCGTAAGTAGATAGGCAGAATCGTTTTTTCTGGTTGTTCAAGAGGCTTGAAATGACTTTAAAAAAAAAAAAAGGAAATCACAAACATTACAGAGTCAAGAAAATGGAAAGAAAAGCACAATGGCAAAAAAGAAAAACATTCTAGCCGAAAAGGATCAAATAGAGAGAGGAAAAGTTGAAATTCAACATAAATGAAGGCGCCAACAAGCGGGAAGGAAGGGCGGCGGTGTGAAAAAGAGAGTGTTCTTCAGCGGCTCAGGATCGTGAGCATCACTGCCTAAAAGGCACAAAAAGGATGCTACAGGAGGTTGCTCGTGAGACGCTCGTGAAAGTGCTCATGAGAATCACTGAAGACGATCAAATTAGCCTTAACTTTATTCATAAAAGTTGTAGATAATTGTATTATATTTCCATATCACTTTGAATCATCTCAATTGGACATCTTTAACTCAAGATATTGCTTAAATACTAAGAGCTGCTCAACTTAAGATGAAAGCTGCATATGCTGACTTTGATTCAAGATTTGCATATCCAAATGAACTTGGATTTTGACAAGTAAGCTCAATTAGGAAATCTTAAGATGTCTAATTCAAATGTTAAGAAGATCACTTCCTAATTTTAGATCTCTAAGAATGTTAAAATCTTCCTTGAATCTCGGAGGTAAAATTAGCCTAAAAGCATGCTTAACTCCATTTTGATTTGCATGATAGTCCTAGCTTATACACACTTAAACAAACATGTTACATGCTAAAAACTAAGATTGTTAAGATCAAAATCAAGATTTATTATTGCTAAGGTCATCAATCTCCCCCTTTTTGATTTTAACAAACTTATTTTGAGTTTGAGAAGATCATATAAAGTGAAGTGTGTGAAAATTTAAACTTTACTTAATTAGATGATACATACTCCCTCTAAGATTATGCACAAGATAAAAATTAAGGAGTAAGCAATAAATAAAAGGAAATGAATATATTTCTTTATTTCTCCTCCTATTGGACATGATAAGAAATATAAATTTTAGAATTATTAATGGATGCTTGAAAAAATATTTAAGAAACATAAACATGGTAGAAGACAAAATTTACTAAGATTATGCATCACAAAATAGTACATGTAGCATTTATGTTGAAACAAACTTAACTATCACATGATTATATAGAGTTTAGTTCTAAAGGAAACAAAAGACCAAGAACTAAAACAATAAAAACATGAATGTTTCAACCAAAAAATTATTTCTCCCCCTTAATAAAATAAATTATGCAAGTAAGCAAAACAAGGTCTTT
>CATIWM010391938.1:0-18836 GCA_949671775.1 Mallotus repandus
TCGATCTTGATCATTGCTGAAGACTTTTGAATTTGTATTGGTTGGTTGTAGCTTAAAGTTCTTCTTTTGTTTTGATCTTCTTATAAATGCTTCTTGATCTTGATCGGTGATGATGATTTTTGGATTTTATTTGGCTAGTTGTAGCTCAAAGTCCTGAGAAGGCATTTATGAATATGTGAGCATTAATTTATTATTACTTTATTTGAAAAAAACTTTTATTTTTGAATTTATGCATTGAATTAGTCATGGTTAATTGAGTGCTTCTATTCTTGAATTCTTGCAATTGGTCCATCAATGCCAAGAGTTGTATGTATTAAATCGTTTGAGTTATCTTAACTATAATAACCTTGAGTTAGTGCTTATCTCAGCAATTCTAAAACATGATACACAACTCATGGTTAAGACTGTTTATGTTACCAAGTGGGGAGCAAGCTTCCTAAGTGATTTTCTGAAGAATGTAGCGAGATGAAACTTATAAAGAATGTAGATGAATGGAATAAATTTTGATTATCAAGAGGCTTTTAAGCAGAAAAGTGATAACTAACCATACATTATTTATTTTTGTGCAGGAATTTCCTATCTTTGGTACCCCTTCCTGTTCTCGTATTACTAAGCATGGATACCACCAAAAGGTCACGCAAAGATTTATTACTACTATATTATTATTTTCTTTGCTTTCCCTGCATTTATTTTTATCTTTCTCTTCTCAAGCATTCCCCACCTTCTGTCACTTAGCGTGAATACCGTCAAGGAGTTCTTTGAATAGTCGTACTCAAATTTGAGCATTGGAGTAGCTAAGTATGGTCTTGAGATCACTAGCCTCTCTGAAAGTTATCTTGATAACTGTAATTTATTTTGTTCATCGATGTCCTTTATAGGCTTTGTCTTATGTGTTCTTCGTCCATCCAGGTAGTAGGCAAGCATTAGATTGATTAAAGTTTAGAAAGTCTTGACTTAGAGATGTTGATTGTGATTAGGAAATCATGAAATGAGCATTAAAGGAAGATTATAATAATTAAAATAAGCTCACTCGACTCTGATATATGCAATTCATGGCATAGATGAAGTTTGCAAAAATGTAAGAAAAGAGCCATTATTGTTTTTTATTTTATTTTTAATGTATGAATGCAAATGTAGATGCGTGTTTTAGAGAGAGAGAAGGAAGAGGGCACTCCTTGGTATAAAGGTGGTGATGATGGTGACACTTGTCAATTTATTGTGTTTGATATTATCATTTCTGTTGATTGTTGATGTTGTTGTTACTACATATTGTATGCTTTGAAACTATAGGCCTTGCTATATTCTTGTGGTTGTAGCCCTTGCTATATTCTTGTGGTTGTAGCTCTTGCTATATTGCGTAACCCTTTTTGTATTTCTTTCTGAGCGGCTTTCTTCTTTACATGCTTGAATTTACTTTAACTTGCACGGTTGCTTTATCCCTTTATCGTGCTGCTTTTGCTGATTTGATGTTTCTTGCTTTTGCTCATTGGCGCAGTTGCTCTTCCCTCCCTTTTAGTGGTCTTGTGGTCCATACAGGGTGGGTTTTGTGCTTTTAGCCTTATTTGACAGTCTTGTTAGGATATGGCAATTGCTGCATTATGGAGCTTTTGTTGTAGTGACTGTAGCCCTTACTTTACTGGATGTAGCTCTTGCTGTAGCATATGTTGCTCCTGCTATAATTATAGTTATCATTGTGGTGTCTGTAGCCCTTGCTGTACTGACTGTGGTTCTTATTATGATGACTGTAGTTCTTGCTATAATTTTTGTAGCTCTTGTTGTGATTATAGCTCTTGCAGTGGTGTCTGTAGCCCTTGATGTACTGACTTTAGCTTTAACGATGAGGACTATAACTTTGGCTGCAATGCCTATAGGTCTCGCTATGTTGACTGTAGCTCTCGCTATGATGACTATAACTCTGGCTGTGATGACTATAGCTCTAGCTATGAGAACTGTAGCTTTGGCCATGAGGACTGTAACTCTAGCTGTGAGGACTTAGCTTTGGCTATGACAATTGTAGTTCTAGCTGTGACGATTGTAGCTGTGGCTGTGATTACTGTAGCTGTAGCTATGAGGGCTGTAGTTCTAGCCATGATGACTGTAGCTCTAACTGTAGGGACTGTAGCTCTAGCTGTTTGACTTAGCACTTGCTGTCTGTGTTGTTTTAGTTGTAGTTTTAGCTCTTGTTGTCTGTTGTCTGTATAGCTCTAACTGATAAGTAGTTTAGCTCTTGTTGTAGTCTAGCTCTAGCTGTTGTTTAGCTTTTACTGTAGTGTAGCTCTTGTTGTTCGATATTAGCACTTGCTGTCTGTGTAGCTCTAGTTGATATGATTTTAGCTCTTGCTGTCTGTGTAGCTCTAGCTATATAGTTTTAGCTCTTGCTGTCTGTAAAGCTCTAACTGTCTGATTTTAGCTCTAACTATCTGATTTTAGCTCTTGCTGTCTGTGTAGCTCTAGCTGTCCAATTTTAGCTCTTGCTATCTATGTAGCTCTAGCTGTCTAATTTTAGCACTTGTTGTTTGTGTAGCTCTAGCTGTTTAATTTTAACACTTGCTGTTTGTGTAGCTCTAGCTGTCTGATCTTAGCTCTTGCTGTCTGATCTTAACTCTTGCTGTTTATGTAGCTCTAGCTGTATGGTTTTAGCTCTCACTATCTTTAAAGCTCCAGCTGTCTAATTTTAGCTCTTGCTGTCTGTGTAGCTCTAGCTGTCCGATTTTAGCTCTTGCTATCTGTGTAGCTCTAGCTGTATGATTTTAGCACTTGCTATTTATGTAGCTCTACCTGTCTGATCTTACTATGATTTAGCTCTTGCTATGATTTTAGCTCTAGCTGTGAGGTAGCTCTTACTGTAATTTAGCTCTTACTATAGTGTAGCTCTAGTTATGATGTAGCTCTTGTTATGACATTTGTAGCTTTAGCTATGGTTTAGCTCTTGCTGTAGTGTAGCTCTAGCTGTTGTTTAGCTCTTGCTATAATGTTTGTAGCTCTAGCTGTGGTTTAGCTCTTGCTATAATATTTGTAGCTATAGCTGTGGTTTAGCTTTTGCTATTGTGTAGCTCTAGCTGTGACAACTGTAGCTCTAGCTGTGGTTTAGCTCTTGTTGTAATTTTTGTAGCTCTAGTTGTGGGTTAGCTTAGTGTAGCTCTAGCTGTGATATAGCTTTTGCTGTGGAGTCTGTAGCTCTAGCAGTGGTTTAGCTCTTGCTATAGTGTAGCTCTAGCTGTGATGCAGCTCTAGCTGTTGTTTAGCTCTTACCGTGATTTTCCTGCAAAGATGCAAAAAGAGATGTTTTAGTATCTGATGAAATTGTAACTATTTTACTTATTGGTTGCAGTCCTTTGGGCCTATCATTCAGCTACCTGGTAGCTTCATAAGGTCAACTCGTATTATCAGGGTCTTCCTCCATGTGTGAAGCAGATGGTTGCTATGAAGGGCTTAGATGGTATTATTTCTGCTCTTACTTATGACTCTTATGCATCGAGTCAGGCTGCGATGTGTGCTCTTATTGAGCAGTGGATAGATACTACCCACATATTTCATTTGCCTTTCGGGGAGATGACTATTCCTCAGCTTGATTTTGCAGCCATTACGGGGCTAAGTTTTTCTAGGGAGCTTGTCCCTTTTAGTAATGAGGCATGTAGTTTTGTCGTTGTGAGGAATAGATGACTGAAGGATCTATTTGGTGTTACTGCTTCAATGAAGTCTAGTTGCTCCACTTTGATATGGTATACGCAGCTTGTAGAGTTGGTGAGGTTGGAGCACGACGTGGGTCGTGTTAATTCTAAGCAGTTGGCTAGGTGCTTCTTGTTCTACCTTCTAAGTGTCGTTGTCTTCCCAAACGCTTCCGACACTAGATTCCTACAGTTGTTACCCATCCTAAGGAACTTAAGGAATCTGCCAAAGTACAGTTGGGGCATAATTGCTTTTGCCCACATGTATTCTGGTTTGGATGCGGTTTGTAGAGGATGCTTGCCCGTTTGTAGCTGCTTGTTCCTGTTAGATGTGAGTGTGGTTTCTTGCTTTTGGATTATTCCATCTTTGATTATTCTGGCTCCTTTCTTCTTGACAGGTTTGGACTTACGAGTTCGGGCTATTTCCTCATCCCATTATTGAGTGTTCGCCTGAGAGTGGCTTTCCCTGTCTTCCACGATGGATTAGGAGGACTTCTGGTTTGATTGAGAGTCCAGCAGAGGCGAGGGGTCTCTTGAGTAAATTGGCCCATGGTCTGGTATGGTGTATTTTATCTTTGCCTTGTTTATTTTTTTGGCAATTCTTTTGCTCATGAGTTTCTCGTATTGATTTGCCCATGCTAGTGGATGGAGCGACAGGACTAGTCGATCAAGATGGGAGTGGCTTGGCGCCAGACACAGAGGAGGGTCTTATTGCCCGGTCTTGTTGATAAGGTGTGGTATCTGGGTGAGCGGGTCTATCGCTGGTGGGATGGACCGTTTATAAGGAGAGTTCCTATTGCTCACCCTGGGGCTATATTTTAGGGTCGAGAGCTCATTGGGGAGGAGCTTGACATAGCTGAGAGAGGGTATCCCTTTGAAGATTTCCTAGAGAGAGCTCATTTCTCTTATATGATGTCTCTGGTGCCACAATTGATTAATATCATGGCCAGTGAGTTTGTTCCTCCTCCACCTCCTCAGGCATATCCTTTGCAGCCTTCAGGCTCTAGAGCTGGGACTTCGTGGTCATCCCAGGGTCGTTTTGCTTCTAGGGTAGAATTCTCTAACCTGGTATGCTTCTGAGCTGTGTTTTTCCTATTTTTATGCAAACATGTAGCAAACTTTGTTAGTATTAAATGGTAAATGACTTGAGTTATGGGAGTTTTATCTACAAAATTTTGGACGTCGTCAAAGGAGATCAGATTCCTCTCGTTTTGACGAGGAGAGTGGTCTTGGGACCGATAGGAAGGCACATGCCAATGGTGTGGGACTTAGCACTATTGTTCTTGGTGATTTTGTGAGTGCGACGCCTCCGATGTTGTATGGGCTGACAATTACCAGAGTGGGGGCTCATTTCCCTTTGCCTAGAACGGGTACACCATTGTCTGGTGTAGTACCTACAGATGCCACTTATGTTAGTTTCTTGATTCTGTGAGGTTTCTCCTCTTTCTATGCTTTGTTCGTTATCTAATTTCTTTTTCTTTATAGGTGCCTGGTTCTATTGCTCAGTCTTGGTATACTGCTACGATCAGCACGTAGGAGTATTTCATGGAGTTTACTTGCGCACAGAGCATACTGCTTTCTTTTTTTATTGATTTGTACCTATTTTATGCATGTGTTTTTATGAATGCATGTGATGTTTGTCTTAATGCAGAATGAGCATAATCAAGCTAGTCATGAGTGGGAGAGGGAGCGAGTGTCTTATCGTGAGCAGATCGATCGGCTTCATGTGTAGCTGGTAGCCTTCCAGATGGGTGCAGAGGATGCGAGGGCTGGCTCAGATGATGGGGATGCTTGAGTGGATTTAGCTCTTGCTTTTGATTGCAACCATAGTTAATGTATTTTTTAGGAGGCTAGGTATAGGCTTTTGGTTGTAGTTTTCTAGTGTTGTATTATTTTTTCAAGGTTATGGATTTAGGGTGTTGTATTTGGGGCTCTGCCCTGTGTGTTGTATTCTATACTAATGGGTGTTGTCACTGTATTCTAACTTGTGTGTTCCTGATTGTGACATATGTAACTGTGATAATTTTGTTTGATTATTCCGCTTCATCTACCTCTTTATTTTATTTTTCCCTCTTTTGCATAGGGCGTCTCTTTTTAGAGCTCTTCGCTTCTATTTGGGTATTTTTTCTTTTTCCCTCTTTTGCCTAGGGCATCTCTTTTTAGAGCTCTTCGCACTTAGCTGGGCTTTTTTTTAAGGTTTTGCAATAGCGGTTGGTAATATAGAGAAGAAATGATGAAACAGGTAAGAACTACAAAGCATGTAATGAAAATGTACAAATTTTACTTAGCATGCTCAATGGATTCAGATGATAATGATGTATTACATTTCCTCAAATGTACTAGCATGATTTGACAAGCATTCGCATATTCACTGAATACATTTAAGAAAAGCACAGTTGCATTTATACAAATTTCAAATTGACGGTATCCCTGTCCTTTTCAAATTTTCTCTCAGTTAATTTTTGCCTGAGTTGCCTTTTTTCAGTTTTCAACTTAGCAGGATTTTTTTTATGTATTTGCTCTAGACATAGTACTTCTTCAAGCGGCCTATGTTAGTAGGCTCAGAGAACTCATTTCCTTCAGAATCCATCAGCTTCACAGCTCCTCTTGATAGAATGGTTTTGACCAGATATGGGCCTTCCTAGTTTGGCTTGAACTTCCCTCTAGGGTTTGAGACATTCTATTTGGCTTGCTTTAGCACCTAGTCTCCTGCTTTCACACTCTTATGTCTAACATTCTTGTTGAAGGCTCTAGCTAGTCAAGCTTGATATAGCTATGTATGATACAGTGCTTTGAGTCTCTGACTGTCCAGAGTAGTGAGGCTGTCATGCCTTTGCTGAGCCCAATGCGCTTTAGGTAGTTCGAATTTAATTTCTATTCATAGCGATTTGGTTTCTATTTCTGCTGGGAGTACTGCTTCAGATCCATATACTAGTGAGAAAGGAGTGGTTCCTGTTGAAGTTCTGACTGTTGTTCTGTATCCCCACAATGCATATGGTAGTCTATCTGCCCAATCACGGTAAGTCTTAGTCATCTTTGACAAGATTGCTACAAGCAAAAATATCAAAAAGATCTTTGACAAGATCTTTTTGATATTTTTGCTTGCAGCTTCTACCACTCCGTTTGCTTGTGGTCGGTAAAGTGAGGATTTGTGATGCTCCACCTTATAACTTCTTAGTAATTCCTTCACTTCCCTTTGGAACTGAACACCGTTATATGAAACTATGTGATGGGAAGCCCCATATCGGCAGAATAGGTTCTTTTTGATGAACTTTGCCACTTTTTTTGCCCCTAGTTTTGCGTATAATTTTACTTCGACCCATTTTCTGAAGTAGTCAATTGCGACTAGGATAAATCTGTGTCTGTTTGAGGCTGTTGGGTGAAGTTCTTTGGTTATGTCTAACCCCCATGCTGAGAAGGGCCATGGAGAAGAGATAGAATGCAACTCTATTGGGGGAAGATGGCTGATGTCCTCGTGAATTTGGCACTTATGGCACCTTCTTACGAATATGATGCAGTCTTCCATCATCGTCATCCAAAAGAACCCTTGTCTCATTAACTTCTTAGCTAGAATGGCACCATTCATGTGCGGACCACAAACACCCTCGTGTACTTCTTCCATTGCTCTAGCAACTTCTAGGTTCTTCTGTATAATACACCCTGGTGTGATGTGAATTTTAATGCCAGTTGCTGGATGACTGTCTTATCTTTTTTGACTGCCTTCTTAAGGTAAATTCTTTTTGTGAGGTATTGTTGTATATCGTAAAACCAGGGTTTGTTGTCTGCTTTTGCTTTTGCTATCTTAAGGTATTTATGGCTAGGTTGCTCTGCTTTGAGTAGGATTAGAGGCTTCATGGGCATTTTGCTCGGTCCTTCCCATATTGATGCTAAGGAAACGAGTGCGTCTGCCATTTGGTTGTGGTTTCTAGTGAGATGGATGAATTTGCATTTTTGGAAAAATAGGGCAAGCTACTACAAGTGGCTTAGATATGGCCTCAAGTATTGTTCTTTCAGTTCCCATTCTTCTATTGTTTGATTAATTAGCAATATGGAATCCCCAAATATTTCAACTTCTGTCACTCCCAGAGTTATCAAAGCTTCCATGCCAAGTGCACATGCTTCATATTCTGCCTCGTTGTTCGTAACTCTAAATGCTAGCTTCTTAGCGATTGGAACCACTTTGCCTTCTGGTGTTAGGAGTATGATCTTGACTCGTACTTTGAATTGGTTGACTGCTCCATCAAAGTACATTTGCCATCCCTGCACCTCGATGGCCGTGTTGAGGTCATCTAGGAAGTTTATTTGAATTTCTTTTGAATCCGAAATCGAATTGAGGGCTAGGAATTCTGCGACTGCTCTCCCTTTTATTGTCTTCTTAGTCAAATACTGTACATCAAATTCTACGAGTAGAATGAGCCACTTTGCGAGTTTTCCCACTAGGGATGGAGCTTTGTAGAGATGCTTCATAGGATCCATTTTGGACACAGCTTGAATCTTATATGATTAATAGTAATGTCTGAGCTTCTTCATTGCCCATACCATTGCTAGGCATATTTGTTCAACTTGACTATACTTTTCCTTATAAGGCAGCATTTTCCTGCTTAGGTAGTAAACTGCGTGTTCTGCTTTCCTTTCACCCTCTTAGGCTAGCATTGCACTGATTGCATTCCCTTCAATGGCTAGGTACAAGGTTAACGGCAACCCAGACTTGGGTGGTTTTAAAATCGGTGGATTGGCTAGGTAGTTTCTGATCTTATCGAATGCTTATTGACACTGTTTGTTCCATACCACTGGCTAATCTTTTCTAAGTAGCTTGAAGATAGGCTCGCAAATTGCTATTAACTTGGCAATAAACCTACTTATGAACTATAGTTTCCCTAGAAACCCTCTGATATCTTTCTCTATTTTTGGCACTAGTATTTCTTTGATTACTTTTGCTTTATCTCGATCCACTTCGATTCCATTCTGGCTGATAATATACCCCAGCATCTTGCCTGAAGTTACCTCGAATACGCACTTATTAGGATTAAGCCTGAGGCTGTACTTTTCAACCCTTCTGGGGAATTTCTCAAGAGCAGCTGGGTGCCCTTCTCTGCATCTCCAGGTTATCATCTCTTCTGCGGCTCTTTTTATACTCTCAATCCATTGCTTGGCTGAGATATATGTTAAGCGGCCACTGATATCTTTGATGTGTCTTTCTTTGTTGTTTCTTTGTTGGTATTTCATCCAATTTTCGGTAGGTTTTTCTAGATGTCTTAGCTTTTCTTATAGCCAGATCTGAAGTAGTAGGGGGCTTTCAGTAAAGCTTGAGTGCTTTCTAGCTCTGTAGTCATCTAGGCCCTGAATGGTTTCTGCCATGATTAGTGGGAAGGGAGTCATTCCACATTCTATGCCTTCAATCACTTGGAGTATCTTGTAGTCTCCCAATCCATTGTGTGAAACTATGAAGTATTGAGTGAAAAGGTAGCAAGTGAGAAGTCGTGTCCATGGTAGGCTTCCTGACTCCTTTATCATACAAGCATTCAAGAGCTGTAGGGGAATCAGTTGTTTGTCTGTAGTAACCAACTCATCAAGGTTTTGTGGGCTTAGGTCAAAAAGTGTTGATCTAAGTCCAAGATATTTAATATCTTGGTCAATAAAGATTGCCTCTTCGGTTATGGTAGGGGTGCGTCCTGCAATGGCGCTAAACTCCTCGTATAATGGACACAACTCCATAGCATTGATTCGGAACACATGCTCGTATGGATCCCAGAATGACATTGCTGCATGTACGAGGTCGTGGTCAAGGCATACATGCTGGAAAGTTTTAATGCATAGCAGTCCATAGGATTGTAGGCTTTTCCAATCAGCCTTATCAAGGTTGTGTAGAAAATGTCTAGTGAGGCTTGTTTGGGCTTGGAGGTTTTCGACCACGGTGCCATCTTCGAGGAAGCTTTGAATTGTTGCCCTTATTTTTTTATAATTCTGGCGAGTAGACTTAGGCTCATGGTCACTCATATTGAGATCTTGCTTGCTGCCCATTAATGAGGTAGAATAAATAAGTGATGAATTATGCATGCATGATATGCACCTATAAAAGAATACGATTAGCATGTATGCATGACATGCTCATGCGTAGTCTAATGGATGCAGATGGCTACAAAAAGATGTGGTTAGTATATGTTGTCTATATGTATATTATGTATGCATGATTTATGTAAGGGATAGTTATCTTTTCCTGCACAAGGAATAAACCAATCACAAGCAAGCTCTCGCTTCCAACCATATCGCTCTACGAGGTTATTGAATCTCTTTCCCAGGTGGGTTTTGACCCGATAGTCATCAGGGGACTATAGTTCCACTCTCAGACTAGGTTGTTTCGATTTATATTATGAGAATTAAGAGGTATACTAAGGAACAATGCTCAAATGCACTCGAGGTAAGCGTATAATATCAATGTGAGGACCAGTATTTGGGTCACAAATGGCGTCTATAGTGCTTACACGCCCGCGTGTGTAGGGGCTATAGTCAACAAGAGGGGTTCAGTTTTGTGTCCCCACATCAATATTCGATACGTTTACCAAGAGGCATGAAAGTATTGTTCAGGAGTTTACGATTTGATTCTTTCAACACAAATGTCTGTAATCTAGTCAAATTCCTGACCCATCTATTTGATCTGATAAGGACAAATGGATGATGCTTGTTGGTTCCATCATCGAAAGATGTCACTATTCACCAGTTCTCATAGGCTATTCATACTGAGGTGAATGATTCTTATCATTCCTTGCACATCGGGCTTATGCAAGGTAAACAAGGATCACACAGTCTAAGTGTGAGCAGTCTATGAGAACGAACGTAATGACATCAATCAGTGATGGAAACTAAAGGTGTCTTAGCATTTATGAATGTCAAGTCAAACGGACAACATCAGGGCTAGCATGCAAAGCTTGGTGGGATCCTAGTGGAGATTTCTATTAGTTTATTTACATGGGCTGAGTTGAGGGTATAAGGCTAAGGGCTCCTTTGGAGAGAATGCCCCCCCATGACTAGGGTTATAGACTCCAGTCAGTGAGTTTAGCATTCTTTTAATAACTCGGGTCATTCCCCTTAAGGACTTAGGTCATAGACTCTGGTTAGATGAGTCCGGTGAAACCACGAGTAAAGGCTAAAGGTGATAAATCCAAATTGGTCACCCTATGAATGGTGTGGAACCATAGTGGATCACTTTCCATCATTGTCGGCTGATAAGGAGCGAGGGTGCACGTGTGATTGTGTAGTGCAAATGCAATGGTGGAGGGCTCCACATGATTAAGTATTAAGTAATGAGAAATAGTCATTTTTGAATTGATCTCTCTAACCAGAGTCCCCAGTGGAGTCAGCACTGTGAGCGACCTGAGGTGGGTTTCTGTGGTGCATGGCAACTTTACTGAATGGGATATCTGTTCCATTTTTGAGACAGGGAAAAATATTTGGTCTCGAGGGGATGCAAGACACTTTTATGTTTAGAGTCGCCACCTGATTTTTCTAAAACTAGGAAAAGATGAAAGGGATGGCATCAGGTCACTCAATGAGTATTGTTCCCAGCAGAGATTCTGAGTTGGGCAGATCTCATATACTTTTTGACTATTTCTCATTTTAATACTCAATATATGGCTACCACAACACCCTAGTTTCAGTAATGACAGTTGATATAGTTGCATTCACATAAGCACATTGATAATAACGGAAAGTATGAGAAATTCACCATAATTATTTATAAGGCTTTCCTAGTAAATACATATGAAAGAGAGAAAGTGTGGAAATGTAAATCTAGTCCTAATCAAGAATACACCTGCAAAATAGAGGTTAACACAACTATGTGCAATCCCATCTATTCATCCACTTGGATAACTTTGGTGCATCATAAATGATTAACATAGATGCATGTAGTTTATGCTCTAGTAGTAATTATTATAAAATATTTCTAAATGATGAGATAAACAGTAGATAACAATGATTACATCATTGGACTGAAATATCAAAGCTTTAGCTTAGATAATGAGCTTTCGTGTTTATTGAATGCATATTGATGCAGAATGATAGTTAAGTATGAGCAAATTAAGCAGAGATTATTCAATTAGCATGCAAACTGCTAGTCTCATCACACAATCATAACAATTTTCTCAACTGCCAGTGGCGATAAAATAAAATGCAAGATAGTAAAATAAATGTGCAAAAATGATTATTTGGTCCTTATATTCGACTAAGCTTGTTTTGTGTTTTTGAAGCTTTAGCTTCGAGAGATTTTAAAGCTTTCCTCATCGAGAGGTTGAAAATGACGTGTAGAATGCAAATTCATATACCTTTGAAGCGTGCTTTAACAAAGATGAGGGTGGGTTTGGTGCGAAAGTGGTATAAAAATCCTATGAAAAATGTAGAGATTGGGCTAAAAGTGTTTGGATTGGGGCTCTTAAGCCTTTAATTTGACAGCATTTCAGTGTGTGTGCATTTTTTTGGCTTTTGGCGGTATTTCCTAAGCTCTAGCTTTTGCTCCCTAGGCTCTTGCCTTTTCTCTCTCGGCTCTAGCCTTAGCTCTGGCTGTTGTTTTCTAGGCTCTTGTCTTTGCTCCTAGGCTCTTACCTTGCCAAAATGGGGGGTAGAGACCCCTATTTAGAAGGAAATGTGCCCAAAAAAGTGTGAAAATTAGTGAAAATGCGCATGATCATGCACCTGGGATGTGTGATCATGCCCTTAGAAAGCGTGATAACACCCCGGGATGCATGATCACGGCCCGGGGCGCGTGATCATGCATTCTAGTGCGTGATCAAGCGCTCTTGTTCGTGTCAAGCAACCTTCCCGGACTCTGATCACACTATTTTAGGGGTGTTTTTAGAGGTTTTTGGACCTTTTGGACACGTTTTCAAGGTTCGTTTCATCAAAATCGGCTTCCATTTTCATGTGTGAGCAAGATGTATTTGTGCGTGATCACGCATTGTAAATCCACTCACATGCTACTTTTCAGAGTTACACGTGCTTTTTCGGGGTTAGTTTTAGAAGTTTTAAAGGCCTACAGACACATTTTTGACATTCGTTTTATGAAAATAGACTTTTGATTTTCATGAAAGTTGAACTCCTGTCTCATGAGTTGAACACCGGTCTGATGAGTTGCTCATTTTGAGCAACATTTGCTAAAAATGAGCAACTTACCACTTTGATTATTCTTAATTCATGAAATTGGGGTGCAACTTAATGATTTAGAGGTTGATTTTGCTCGATTCTGGCTTTTTCAGATTCTCGACATGCTTCAGAGGCGGTACGAATGAACAGAAACTTGTCATATTCAGAGAGATGTTTTCATCCCTGGACCTTTTTGGGGATAGTCAAAATTCGATGTATGACAGGCAACTCTGAAATAGGCAAGCTCAGACCTAATTGGGAAGGCCCCTACTAAGTCACAAAAAAAACCACTAATGGTGCATATAAAATAAGAAATGTGCAAGGGAAAGAGTTGCCTTAATATTTGAACTCAGATGACCTTAGAAAATATTATCAGTAAAGAAATTGTACTCAAGAAAGTTAAGTTTTAATGAAATAAAAAATACTCTTTCATTGATTCTCCAAGTTCTTGCATCGGACAAAAAAAATCTACTGAGTATTTACATTAGCCTCAGTTTCAAGAGGCAACGAACCATCAGTAGGGACTGGATTTGTACTTTCTATGGATTGATTCTCGAGCATTAAATAAATCTTAGCAGTAATGTTGTCAGCTTTAGCAGTTGATTTCTTTTTGGCACCATTTGGATTATTCGGCTGCTCAGAGGCGGATTTCTTAATAGTAGTAGCTTTCTTTCCAACAACCTTTGGATCCTTTCGTTGCTTGGAAGCAAACTTCCTTGCAGTGTCTTCCTCATTTGCTAGCCTTGCCAAGTCATTGGATGTTAACTTTTCCTGCTCTGAGAAATCTAAATCACCATGTTGAACATGAAGTACTCTCCGGGATTCAAACTTATAGGCTTTGAGGAATCCTTCACCATTTTTGGATAAGTTTTCATATCATCGCTCCGGGATTTTCTCTCTTCATATAATTCTTTCTTCAGTACTACAAGCTAAGAGTCTTACCTCTCTATCTTTTTATTAAGCTGAGCTTGAGAATGCTCGAGCTCTTGGATCTTCTTTTGGCACGACTTAACCTCAGATTTCCCATTGGCTTGCTTAGTTTTTGTAAGCTCCAGAGCACGCTTGGTTGTATCAAGCTTCTTCTCATACTCTATGGCAATGGAGCCTAACTTCTCCTCCTTTAAGCTATTCTCGCTCTTTAGGAAGTACTGATTGTCCTTCCATAAAAAACTATGTTTAGACTTAAAATCCTTTTCGCGAAAATGACAGACAAAGTAAATAAAATACCTCTAGAGTACGGGAATTCAGAGCATTAGGAAGTTCATCCTTATCAATGTCCATCCACTGCAGAATGTCCATTGGAAGGCACAGAGATTCAACATACTAATCCCGGACTTGGACATTTTGAATGCTCAGAGGATTTGCCTTTTGTATAATCCATTTCCTTATATCTGGGCATCTCGGTATCCGAGGGCGCTTGACATATAATCCACTCCCTTTTATCAGCTCCTCTTCATCCAGATCTTGATCTCAGGAGCATTTTCTAGGAGCCTCAGTAAATTCCACTCGGACTGGGTTTATAGCCAAATTCTTACCAGCACTTGATGGAGGATTGAATTGGACCTCCAAATCCTCAAGCTCTTGGGTCAAGTCTGTGACCTTCTATTCTCACTCTTTAGTCTCTACTTGCTCATCATTTGAAAGGTCCAGTCCATCCGCAAAAGCAAAATAATTAGCCTTCTACAAAATAAAATGAAAAGAAAAGAAAAGTCAGAAGATACTTCTAAAAGTTCAAAAATTACCAGCCACACTCCTATCTCCAGGATAGACTCTTCGAATGTATCGCTGAGAGCAATTCTTGGTAGATGTACCCTTAGTTACACTCTCCTCATGCAATCGGTGCACCAAATGCCTATCCTCCTCAGGTAACTTTGGAAGGCACTTTACTTTGTGGCATTCCTCCACCAACATGCGCCAAGTATCAATAAAGTCAGAAGGATGGTAAATAACAAAAAATTTGTGCCTCTAAGACTTTCATAAGTTTGAAAGCTTGACAAAAATATTATTATTTAGAGTAGCTGACAACGAGAAGGTCAGTTCTCCCTTTTTCTTATTCAAACTATACATGAACTGAAACATCTCTAAGTATGACTCCCTATTTTCTTTGTGTATAAGTTCTATATACCCCTGTTGGAATCCTATAACTATTGGGATGGAGTTGCCCATGGCCTATGTTAAACCTGTTCAAAAAGCCTTCACAAAAGGGTCCATAGGAAATCGTAAACCACCTTATAATTAGTCCACATAAACAACCATTTTCACCATTTCTGAAAAGGGTTCATGAGCCAAAAAACCTTTCTCTATAGTATGCAACAAAAAACCCTAGGAATGCTATATCTCCGCATATACCATTTCAACATGCTCTTATCCACTTTAGACTTAAATAAATCAAATTTTACTTGTTCTTTAGGAGCAATGATACTTACAGAAAGAAAACAGAGAAGAAAGAAAATGGAAAGAAAAGCTTTCTCCTGGGTTGGCAAGGCAAATGCAGAGAATGCTAGCATAGAAAGCGTTGAAGGTAGAAGAGTAGAAAGAAAATTGAAAGTAGCAAAAACCTAGAGCAATAATTGCAGCAAGAAGCTAGAATGAAAATGAAGGAGCACGCATGGATATTTAAAGCAAATAGAAGGCTCTGGAATACCTTCCAGTGCCCCTGTAAATAATCAACAACTCTCTACTTCCTTAGGGGCATTTCTGGAACAAGGGCAGCTCACTATTCAAGCGGTTATGATGGCAACAGCCCAAACATCACATCTTCTAACACACACACAGACGTGATAGTTTAAAATTTAAAATTAGGCATCTCAAAAGATGTGTAATTAAATGACCAAATTTTTGCCAGATCTCAGGTCGCTTCTATAGTACCGAGCATCTCGAAGTCTAGTATATATGGAACCTAGCACCCTCAGGTTGCTTCTATAGTATCGAGGTTCAATCTCAGGCCACTTCTATAGTACCGAGCATCTCAAAGTCTAGTATATATGAAAACTAGCACCCTTAAGTCACTTCTACAGTACTGAGGTTCAATCTCGGATCGCTTCTATAGTATCGAGCATCTCAAAGTCTAGTATATATGGAAGGGTAACTTCTATAGTAATGAGGTTCAATCTTAAGCCGTTTCTATAGTACCGAGCATTAAAACCCCAATACTAGTTGGTTCCATTAGGTTATTTCCATAACACTGGTGACATTTCATAAACACTGAGCATCTATAAGTCCAGTTGGCATCTTCATATTATTCTACTCTGACATCAAGAATTCTAAGACTCAGTACCGAGCATCCTCACCATCAGTGACTGAGGCTGGCCACCTCAGCTCACCCTTCAGTATCAGATACTATCTTCATCACAATTTCTCTTTCAGAACAAAACTCACTACTCCAAGTTATCATCAATACATCCCCGATATCCATAAATCTCAGACATAAATATCCGACCAGACTTTTAGGAGGGTCTCTTAATACCCTACTGGTATTTTCCTATTCAATTAAGGGTTTATTTTCCTAAATAAAGGTTACTTGTAGGAAAATGAAGATCAATCCAAATAAGAAGAGAAGTCCCTCATTAAGAAAACTCCTAGATCAGGAAGAAACTCCTCTTATAGGCACTAGTCCTACATAAAAGAGGAATCATATTCCTTTAAGGTTTGAGCATTACACTCTCTATAAATACTCCTCACTTCTCCCCTTATTATTCATTCTATTCCTTTAGCTCATTATTCTCTCTTTATCTCTCTAAATTCTCTCTCTACCTTCTCTGACTTAGGCATCAGAGGGTTTATGGGGGAAACCTCATATCTTAACCTGCTCTTCTATTGATTGCTTGATTACATGACTCAAAGGTTCCAAAAATCAAGTTATCAACCACAAGGTTTATACAGGAGGAATTGGGTGGACAAAGTAGTGATGGTTGAGGAGTGCGAGAGATGATGGGCAGATTACAAAAAGAGGAAGATGACAAGTCATGGCTTAGCAGGTTACAGAAGGTTGGTGATGGACTGGTATGGCAAGATTATGAAGAGGGTTTAGGTGATGGCAGTGGATTATGGGAAGGAGTAGTAGAATGGCATGGTGATGAGATGACATGAGTGGTAATGATAGTAGGTATAGTCGAGGGACAGTAGGTTTGTGACAAAGGTGAGGGCGATAGGATGGAACATGTGAAGTGCGGAGAATAAGGCTACGAGGCAAACGAGGAAGCATACCTGTTTGCAAGGTAGTGTCTGGAACCTGCATGTGAAGCCAGGGAATAGTGACAGGCTGAACAAGAGATGGATTAGTTTAAGGTGGTGATAGTTATGCAGTGATGACAGCTGTGATAAAAGAGGGGCTTTCAAGGGAATCTGAGACTTGGAATTCAAGGAAGAGACTGCAGGCTTCGAGAAAGAAGAAAGATTAGTGGTGGTGATGGTGGCAACTGCCATGGGAACTCCACTAATGCCAACCAAAATGACATTGGTTCCTCCACAACCAAAGAAGAAGAAGAAGAAGAAGAGGAGGGAGCCTGTGGTCTGATGTAGCAATTATAGGGGTCACCAACGGTTGATTTAACGGTGTTGTTAAGAGAGGGGCATGAGTATTAATAAAACTTGATTTTTGAATATAATTAAGCCAAAAATAAATTTAGGGGCATATGCGAGCCCGTGGGTATACTTTAAGGGTAAAAATATACCTTATCCCTATATAAAATGAAATTTGGTCCTTTTTTTAACCATTATAATAAGAGAGGAATGGAAGGTTTTGAACCTCCTGTAATGTATATCTAATACTCCTATTTCATGCCAATTGTCTTTTAAACAAAATAAAAGTTGTTCTACTTCAATTGTCCTTTTTAGATTACCAATAAAAAATAATCACTTCTTTTTAATTTTACCCTTATCTTGTTTTTAGAGTTTGATTTGAGTAATTAATTTATTCTTTTTAAAAGAGAGTAATATAGTTATTTATACTTATAATTATGCCTATTAAATGAGATTTTTAATCTTTGTGACAATATCTTAAAAGATAATTGGAATGGAATGGAGGAAGTAACATAATTTTAATTTCCAATATCGAACTCAACTATACTCATTTTAGTTCGCCAATAATGTATGTCCAAGAAACTCAATTACAAACACCACAAATCCCGCAAAGAAAAAATAATAAAACAAATCCACTTTTTGTTGCCTAATCCCTTTAAATTCCTTCAAAGTCCCTAAATTGCTACAGTATAAAGCTACAAAGAAAAATTAAAGAAAGATTATTACATTTAACATTAAGTGAAATGCAACATGAGTTCACTCAAGCAATATATTGACGTAAGGGTGTCTATTTAGTTGGTTTAATCAATTTTAATCTTTTTTTTACTAAATGAGAATCGAATCAAATCAAATCAAATTAAAAATTGAAATAAATTAAAAATAAAAATTTTTAAAATAAAAACTGAACCAACCAAATCAAACTAAAATTTTACAAATTTTGATTATTTTAATATTTTTATTAAATTATTATACTATTTAAAAAATAAAAAATAAAAAATAAAATTTTAATTTATTTGATTATTTTAGTTAACAAAATTTTTAAATATAAAACCAAATTGAATCAAAAGTTCAATTTGGTTTAGTTTGATTCATAAAAATTGAAAATATAAAATAAGCAAACCAAACCGAATCCAGTTGATTCAGTTAATTTGAAAATCTTGCACACCCCTACATTCATGAACATAATAAGCACCAATTCTTGAATTGCTAAGAAAATGTACTCTGACAAGAGAAAAATCAAAATTTCTTATAGCAACAACAAAACAACAAAATTGAACTTTCACATATTTGGAACCAAAATAAAAACACCCATTAGACCAAAATTTCAACTTCTCCCACATTTTTTCTAGTTTTTCAGCATCTAAAAAAAAAAAAAAAAAAACCAGAACATCAACAAAATATATGTCAAAAAAGAATAATAAGAAATTAAATAAAGTACTAATGAATACTCGTTTCTTGGCTTCTATTACACTGTAATTGTTACTAAAAAAAATTAATACTCGTTTTAAAAGA
>CATIWM010392048.1:0-23209 GCA_949671775.1 Mallotus repandus
AATTGGGTTTACTTATATTATATCTAATATAAATCAAATTAGATAACATAATTTTATAAGTCTTAGTAAATTAAATTTAATAAATAAATACTTAAAATTAAAATAAATAAATTTTATAAAATAATTAATGATGAAAAAATATTAACGTAAAAAATATTGAAAGATTGGTATATAGTTATTTAAATAGAAAATTTGTAGGAAATGTAATAAATTATTATATTATAGATCTATTAAATTTGTAAAATTAGATTATCATTTTTTTTGAAAAGAAAAAAATTAGATTATTATTTAGATAAAAAATGTTCAAAGAGCGTTGTATATTTGCTAAAATAGAAAATTTATTAAAATTATAATAAATTGCTATTTTATAAAATAATTCTATCAAGAATGAAAAATTAGATTCTCATATAAATAAAATAATATTTTTATTATTTTTAAAATTTATTAAATTAAAATTTATTCAATAAAAAATTAAAATTAAACTAATTAAAAATATTTATTTATCTTATATCTATAATCATATTTTAAAAAAGAGTATACAAATTTTTTTTGAGATTAGTATTTCTGTTATATAAAAAAAAGTAGTTTATTTATTATTTTTATATATTTTTATTAGAATTTAATACAAAAGAGTTAAAGTTAAATTAATTAATTTTTATTATTTAATTATTAGCTAAAATTAAAAAAATTAGAT
Source organism: Mallotus repandus (assembly GCA_949671775.1). Lineage (NCBI taxonomy): Eukaryota > Viridiplantae > Streptophyta > Magnoliopsida > Malpighiales > Euphorbiaceae > Mallotus > Mallotus repandus. The sequence goes on from CATIWM010392048.1 coordinate 695, forward strand.
TAATTTACTTTCCAATAAAAAAAAGCTAATATAAATTTTTTTTATTCACATTCGGAATAAGCATATTATTAGTGAAGCGTGAAATTTTGGTTAAAGTAAATACAATCGTAATGGTTTGGCTAATTCTTACACTACAACTACGAGTCCCAGTTTGTTTTTCTGTTTAAATAATAAATATAAATAAAAAGAAATAAAATAGTTTGCATCGTTCTTTATGAGCTGTCCTGGACCAATGCATAGTTGTTGTATTTTTTTTTTCCCTTCAAACCATGTGCAAGATTGACGTTTTAGTTAATTCAATTCTTTAATTCAATCAAATTTTTTTTTTAACAAATTTCTTTCATCATATTTCCAATGGATCTATCATTATGTTTGGTTTAATTAAAAAAATTATTTTATTTTCAAATAAAATTTATTTTTAAATAAATTTTTATTAATACAATATATTTGGTTCAAATAAATAATTTATGAAGTTCATTTAAAATAAATTTCATATTTTGTTATACTGTATTTGATATAAATTTAAAATTTAATTTAATTTTTAATTTTTTTGAAAAAGTACTTTTTAAATAGAATGATATATTTAAAAATAAAAATAATGAGAAGTATTTTAGTTATTTTTAAAATATAAATTTAAAAATTATAAAATTTATTTGAAAATTTTAACTATTTAATTAAAATTTGATACAGTTATAATCAATTTTACTAATTTAAAAATTTAAAATTATAAATAAGTTTTAGATATTCGTTAAAATTAAATATATATCATTTAAAATTGTAAATGAGTTCTATAAAATTTTTGCAATTATTTATGCCAAATATACTCTTATATGTAACGAAGTAGATGACAGATTAGCTTCTATTGATTTGAATTTGTAGCGCATGATCACGCTCGAACACATTTTACTCATGCATGAAAATGGAAGCTGAATTTGACAAAATGAACCTTGAAAACACGTCCAGAAGGTCCAAAAACCCTGAAAACACCCCTAAAATAGCACAATCGAAGACCGAAAAGCTTGCGTGATGCATGCTAAAGCGCGTGATCACGCGCCCAACTCCGTGATCATGCGCCCAAATCCATGATCACGCATATTTTCCTTTTTTTCACACATTTTTAGGCACATTTATGTATAAATAGGGGTTTTTACCTCCCATTTTGACAAGACTAGAGCTGAGAAGGAGAAGGCAAGAGCCTAGGAAGCAAAGGCTAAAGCCTAGGAACACCGACAAGAGCCAAGAAGAAAAAAAAAAGAGGCAAGAGCCAAAAAAAAGAGAGCATACACACACTGAAACACTATCGAATTGAAGACTCAGGAGTCCCAATTCACATGCTTGTAGCCCACTTTCTACAATTTTTCGTAGAATTTTTAGATCGCTTTTGAACCAAACCCAACCACATCTTTGTCAAAGCACGCTTCAAAGGTATACAAATTTGCATTACACACGTCATTTTGAACCTCTCGACAAGAAAAGCTTGACAATCCTGTGAAGCTAAAGCTTCCAAAATCCAAAAACAACCTCAGTCAAATCTGAGGACCAAAAAATCATTTTTGCATGTTTTATTTTACTATCGTGCATTTTATTTTATTACTGCCAGCAATTAAGAAATTGTTGTGATTGTGTGATGAGACTGGCAACTTACATGCTGATTGAATAATCTTTGCTTTGTTTGCTCATAATTAACTGTCATTTTGCATCAATATGCATTCAACAAACACGAAAGCTCATTATCTAAGCTAAAGTTTCGATATCGCAATCCAATGATGCAATCATCATTATTCACTATTTATCTCATCATTTAGAAATGCTTTTGTAATAATTCCCGCTAGAGCATAAACTACGTACATCTGTTTAATAATCTATGATGTATCAATCATCTTCGTTGGGACTGATACTATATTCCCTACTTTTCATAAAAAAAATTATAAAAATTCTTATTTTAAAATACACATATTATATTCTATATAAAATACTTTATTTCTATTATATCTTAAACATTATTTTTCCACTTTTCTAAAAAATGTATCTTTTATTCTAATCAAAACATCTCTCGTTTATTCAATTAAAAACACTTTTTTTTTTATATTTAACGTAAAAATTTAAAAATATGTAGCTTTTCAACCATTTTCTATTTTTCTTTCATTTTATTTATTTAATTATTATTATTATTATGTATATTAAAATATATATGTTCTCTTAATAAAAACTAATTAAGTAAAATTATTACGATAACGTCTTAAATTATCACTTTATATTTAATTAACTTGTAATTTTTAATTTATTAAAATTTTTAATTAATTATTTTAAAATAATTTTAGAATATATATATTATTGGAAAATTCTAAGGTAATTTTGTTTTTTAGTTACTTTGTTTTCACTTTTTTTTTTATCACCATTGGATGAAAGTGTGTTAAATCATCCAATGATGGCTATGAATAAAGTAAAAATTATTTTATAAAAACTAAGTAACCATAGACTACACCTATATTATTTACAGTCAACATAAAAGTGCAAATTAACGATAATTTTTTTTTTATAAAATGAGAACTCAAAACTATAAAAATGTGACATATTATAAATTTAACTTAATATTTTAAAACTCATAATTTATATATATTTAAATATAGGTATGAAAATTTTAAATTTTAAATTATAAGTAAAAATAAGTTTGATATTATAAAAAAAATTTATTTTCATTTAACAATAATTATTTTAAAATATAATAATAATAATAATAATAATAATAATAATATAATAGTAATAATAATAATAATAACTTTACGTATTTCTTATACTATAATTTAAATTCAATATATTTTATTTCTATACTACTTACAATATGAATATTCAGTTAAAAACTAATAATTTTTAATTATAATTTAATCAAAGTATAATTTTTCACAGTAATAAAATTAATTTAATTTTAAAAATATAATTATTTATTTTAAAATATTCTATTTAATTAAAGAGCGAACTGTTTATTTATAAATTCTTTTTATCCATAAAAATTGTAACTGCTTTTATGTTGATTATGTAATTTTTGAAGTGTTATTTAACTTGAGCGTGTAATTGTTAAAATTTGAATAATCTAATGATACAATTTTTTTAAAGTGAAAATGGGTTCGATTTTATCTTCTCTTCAATGTTTTAAAAAAAAAAAACTTGAAAGTGCAGTTTTTTTTAGAAAGTGAAACTTGAATGTGCAATCGACTATCATTTTATAAGTTATTTAATTCAATAATTCTAAATTTAATATTTTTATCAATAAAACTTCCAAGAAAATAATATCCAGACATATATTAAAATATGAAATATATAAAGTAATTTTTTTATTAAATATTCATTTTCTGTTTTATTTTATTTAACTTATGGTAAATATATTAATAAATTTTATTTCTAATTCATAAATTCATATATTTTAAAAATAATTAAAAAAATGTATGACTCTTATATTATAAACTTTAATTCAATTATAATTAATGTGGACCATTCAAATCGGTGAAAGAATATTTGATTAATTTAAAAAATTTTCCCAAAACTAATATATTGATAATATAAGTTCTTACCATAATACACATATGTATATTTATAAAAAAAATTAAAAATTGTTAGATCAGTTTTTATTTAATTATAATTATTTTATTAATTTTTATGTATCAATACTTATAATATGTATAATATAAATTATTCAAGTAGTTTCAATTTAATTAAACAATGTTAATTTTAGTGACAAATTTCAAATGTAAAATATTTCAATGCTAAGTTATTAACCTTGTTCAATTCATCACATTATAAAATGAAATATTTTGTTTATTTTATTTTTTTACCATTCATTAAATATGAAATATTAAAATATATATTATTTATTTAACCGTCGGTCTAATACGTTAAAAAAATATAAAAAATTTTCAGTAAAACAATATGCACAACTTCAATTACAAACTTTTTTTTTTTTCACTTTCAGTTTTCAGATAAAATGATTAATTCTTAAGGGAAAATAGGAGAATGAGTGTCGAACCCTACTATCCACAACTGAATGTCTACATCTTTTGTTACTTAAACTATTCGTGGGGGATAATTATAAACTAATTTTTCATAAGAACTAATATAAAACTAGTCGTGAATCTGCACAAGATGCGGATTGTAAAATAAAATGTTAAATAAATAATTAGAATAAAATAATAACTAAAAATAAAATATATCACATTAATTTTATTTTCTTTTATTTTTATTGCCATAATTTTTTTAGTTATAATAAGATTTGTTTTTAGAATTATTATATTAGTATTGAAGTATATATAATAGTATTTTAGTGAAAAATTATAATATTAAGTAATTACTGTAATTTTTTAAATTTTTTTAATGGTTTGGAAAAAATATTTTAAATAATTTAAGATAGAAAAATAAGTAATATATAAATAATTTTAGAATTTAAATAGTATTAAAATATTTATAATAGTATTTTAATTAAAAAATAATATTAAATAATTATAATAAATATTTTATTTTTAATAAAAAATTAAAATATTTAATATTTTGATATATTAATTTATAGAGTAAAAATTCACATATAAAAATAAATAATTATTAAATTTTTAATTTAATAATTTTAGACCTCGTAATTTTCAAGTGTAAAATCATATTGTAATTTGCTTTTTCAAATCGGTGACCCGTGTCTAACTCTAATCTCATTTTACTTTTCCTTTTCCTTTTGGTTGTAGTAAAATAAAAAGAGAAATAGAAATAAAATAAATACAATTAAACGCAGCCTTCAAAATTTACATCGGAAAATCGACAACCAAAAACACCATCCCACCATTAACACCCTTCCTTCTCTCCCAATTTCCATTGCTAAGCCACCAAAACAATACAAAAGTTGGTATTTTTACCTATAAAAAACGCACATAAAAAGAATAGAGACCCCATTAAGAGACACAGCCAGAGCCAGCCCTCCCGAAAATAAAGCCAAAAGCTATTCTATTCTCTTCTCTTCTGTACTCTTCTACCCTTCTCTGCACTGAATAAAAATAATCACTGCCATTGTTGGGTGCCGTACTTTTGGTGGAGATGGGTAAAGAAAGAGAGAAAGAGAGAGGAGCAGCTGTAGGAGGAGACAAGAAGATGTTTATTGGAATTGTAATGAATTGTGCAGCAGAGCTCAAGCTTCTTTTAGCTGCACTTTTAATTCTTTGTACCATTGCTACTCTTTTACAGTTCCTTCCTTCTCGTTTCACTATTTCTACTTCTGATCTCCGTTTCTGTATTTCTAGAATCACTACTACTACCACTACTACCAGTACCACCACTACTACCACGGCCGCTACCACCTCTTCGTCCTCTGTCGCCTCCCATGTTCACTTAAATTCTTCCAACTCCTCTGCTTCTGCTTCTCCTTTACCTTCACCTTCACCGTCTTCTTCTTTTTCACAAGCTGAACAGATAAACCCCAATGGTACTCTCAAAAGGGTCTTTAACCCATATGGCGCTGCAGCTTATAACTTCATCACCATGGGTGCTTACAGAGGTGGATTCAATAATTTTGCCATTGTAGGGCTCTCTTCTAAACCTCTGCATCTGTATGCTAAACCCACTTACCAATGTGAGTGGGTTCCGGAACTCTCTGCTGGTGTCAACTCATCCTCCGACGGCAGCAGCAAACCCATCACCGCCGTTGCTTACAAGATCCTTCCAGATTGGGGCTATGGACGTGTTTACACTGTTGTTGTGGTGAATTGCACGTTTTCACAACCCATAAACGCTGATAACTCAGGTGGAAAATTGTTCCTGCAGGCATCCACATCCGGCGGTGGTGACAGAGACTTTAACATTACTGATAGATTTGAGGTTTTACAAGAAAAACCTGGAAGTTTAAACTTCAGTTTGTTCACAAAAAAACCCAAGTACGATTATTTGTATTGTGGGTCTTCTCTTTATGGAGGCTTAAGTCCACAGAGAGTAAGAGAATGGATTGCTTATCATGTGAGGCTGTTTGGTGAGAGATCTCATTTTGTGATACATGATGCTGGTGGTGTACATGAGGAGGTTTTGGAGGTTTTGAAGCCATGGATGGAACTGGGTTATGTCACACTGCAAGATATAAGAGACCAAGAAAGATTTGATGGGTATTATCATAATCAGTTTATGGTGGTTAATGATTGTTTGCACAGATATAAGTTTATTGCTAAGTGGATGTTCTTCTTTGATGTTGATGAGTATATCTACGTTCTACCAAAGAATACCATTAAGTCTGTGCTTGATTCTCTCTCGGATTATAGTCAAATCACTATTGAGCAGATGCCCATGAGCAGCAAGCTCTGTCTCTCAGCTGATTATGGCAGATATTACAGGTGAAATTCTTTTAATAATATCTTACTTTCATTATTTCTGAATTGTCGTAATTTTAGTAATTAATTGTTAAATTGCTTTGCTAATCGTGAATTGTGAATAATTAGGAATGCCAAAAACTTAATGTTTAAACACAAATTTCTTAAATAGGATTTATCTGGAATATTAATTAACTTTGCTGCTTTGATCAATGCCCTTTTAACTCAAAATATATGCACTCATCAATTATTGAAATGGGTAGGCCTCAACAAATTTTATTTTAACATGTACAAAGAATGCATAGCTGGAGCAGCCAATTGGATGTTTACAACATTATTTGCTTGTTAAGTGTGAACATAAATATATCATTCAAATTTGTAATATTGTGGTGATTGATTGATTGGAACATTAAAAGCTCACGTTGAAAAATAAATAAGTAAATAAACAGATGATTGAATGGTTTATACGTGTTTGGAATTTATTCATTTCGGTGTCGGTATGGTGATACTTTTCTTTTGATTGTATTAGGGCAGGTGGAAATGAGAATGGTTTTTGAAGCGTTTTAAAGTAATTTGTCTATTGATGTGATAAGGACTTTGTCAATTGTTTTCATTCTATACCTTGCAAATATTTGAGTCCTTTTCTTTCTATTTTATCAAGTGATATGCTCAATTTGTGATGTTCTCTTAATCAGTAAAGAAAAGACAGAGAACCGCTAGGATTAATTTAGAAGCGCTAGCATTAATTTAAGGTTGATTGTGGTAATGGGAAAAAAAAAATTTAGTGAAGATGTTGACCTCACAAACAAATTAAGACTATACTCGTTATCAATCTATTATGTTGATGCCTGTTCATCAACAGAAAATTACCTTACTCCTTATTTATATCAAGATTGAGACCATTTTTCTATTGGGACTTATTCAGATGTGGGACCTTTACCTTCTAACCTAAACTTTTATGTGATTTTGATGGAGACACTGTCACTTTGAGTTGCATATAATGGTAATCTTGATTCTGGGAGTCACTTTTATGGTTAAGATGTTTGATGTTTGTTGGCCTTTTAAGATGAATTCTAAATGCTTGCTAGATTCGGATTACTTGCAAAAGACATTTGTTTCAAGAAATGTGTATTTGTCATGGCTCTGAAATGAATCTTCTTTCTCTTTTATAACATGTGATTGCGATTTGTTTGGGGTGATTCACAGGAAGTGGGGGTTTGAGAAGCTTGTATATAGAGATGTCAAGAGAGGTATAAGGAGGGACCGCAAATACGTAATCCAACCGCGCAATGTATATGCAACCGGTGTGCACATGTCGCAGAACCTAGCTGGGAAGACAACACACAAGACAGAGGGCAAGGTCAAATACTTTCATTATCATGGAACTATAGCACAGAGGCGGGAGCCATGCCGGAACTTGCTCAATGTAACAGAAATCAACTTTGAAAACAGCCCTTATGTTCTGGATACCACAATGCGAGATATCGCATGGTCTGTGAAGAAATTTGAGCAGAAGAAGATTGGTTCAAGGTTACAAAATACGCGGCAATGACAGAATTTTTTTTTTTTTTATGTCTTTATAGGATTATTAATTTCTTTTTTTATTTATTTATTTAATTTGATCTTTGAGCAGAGAACAGAGAGAGATTCATGGAGGGGTTTCCTTTTATTTTCTTTTTTGTATGATAATGCTTTTTTAATTTATGAGTACAGGTAGAGACAAATGGTATATGTCTATATGATAATATATATAAATATTGGGTGGTGTTGCATTCTTTTATTTCTTTACTTATTGTTGTTATTATTTATGTTAAAGGTTGTATTATTTGGTTGATTTGTTGTCGGTGTATGTGGAACCCATCATTGCCACCACCAATTAGGATGTGGCTATTGTGGTAGGGATGCTTGCTGGCTGCCACAATTTTATTTTTTCTTTTTGGGTATTCTCCTCCTTATAATATGGCGTAATGCAAATGCAATAATATGCTTTTGTTGATAGATTGAGTATATTTAGGTGGATTAGAGCTAAAGTAACATGGTTATATTAGTTTTTGGGGATGTCACAGGCTGGTTCTCTTTTTGATCTTTTTGACAATGTCAAAAAACAAAAAAAAAAGGTCATGTGGGTAACATAACAATGGACCCCTTACTATTCTTTCTTGTCGATATTGGTCGCTTTCCAATTTTGTCCTGTCATCTAACTAATCTATGAGAATCATAATCAAATATGACTTTAGGGTAAAGTGGTGAAAAATTCAGAAATTTTCTTTTTTCCATTTGCAATTTCAATGATTCTGTTAATTATTGAAATAAGACTATGGAATCAGTGACAAAACAAAGGGAAAGGGAAGTCGTATTTAACTAATATTTAACTAGAATCATATATTTTTAACTTTTTTCAAAAAATAAAGAGGTAAAATTCTAACTATTAATTTATTAATGCCGAGCTATACCACTAAATTAAATTTTTAGTAAATTTTGAATGTTAGAACACAAAAATTAAAACTCCATGATACATAATTATATCAAACTTATAGCATCTCTGAAATTAAGAATTGTAATTAAAACTGAAAATTTAAGTTCCATAAATAATTTAAATGACTATATTAAAATTTATATAATAAAAAATTAACCATTTCAATCCGTTAAAAAAACGGAAAGTTTTGAAATAAGATGGCAACAAACAAAAGAAGAAAATGGAAAATGAAGTGAATTTGAGTTGGTGGGAGGGGTGGTCCCATTGGTTCACATGTATAAGAATCAGAAAATTCACCACCTTATTTATGTGTAAATGTATTCTATTGTGTAAAAGATTTTGGAATTATATTAAATACTGCCGTTTGATGGATGGATGAATAAAAAATATTTGTAAAGAGAATTCATGGGAGGAAGGCATGGACGGTGCAGAACTCTCCATACAAACACACTTCCAACTGTATTATTCTGTGCTTCTTTCCTCCAGCTATTTTGAGAGTGACCTCATATTTGCTTGTTTTATTATTTCCTCCATGAATATTCTTTCTACCATAATTATCCATATATGCTGCTTTTTTTAAAAAATATATTAATTTTTTTATTGTAGAATTAATCGTAAATGCATTTGATAAAATTTTGGAAAAGAATCTATTTTTAGAATGTTTGAAGAAAAAATTAGTTTCAATTAATGTCCAAATTTAACCTATTTTCTATATCATAACGGATCTAAAAATATTTACTGGTATTAGTTCTTTGATTAATTTTAATTATTTTCTTTTATGAGAGTTTTGGTAATTTTTCGAAATAAATAATAAAATATCGTTCCAATTAAGAAAAATTACCAGAAGGTATAAAGATAAAATAATAAAACCGAGAAACTAAATTAGTTTTATTGACTTTTTTTTTGAGAGAAAATTGGAAACTTCTAATGCAAATCTGAAGCAAGAATGTCCAAAAAACAACTAGGAGGAGTATAACTCTAGGAGGAAAGACCAGGCATAGAACTAGCTGCCCTTGCCAAGATGTGAGTGGCATTGTTCGTTGATCTTGTAACAAAACAAATTAAAACATTTTGAATATCACCAATCAACTGTTTGTAGTCTAGTAAGATTGTTCCGAACGGAGATAAATCTTGTTGATTATCCTAGATGCTCTGCACCACACTTATAGCATCTGTTTCTAACACACTATTTGACAAATTCAGCTTCTTTATCTAAGCCAACGCTTCACGAATGCCCATTGCCTTTGCAATTATTGGAATCATCTGACCTCGGCTAGACTTTACCTGTGCAGTTAGAAAGCAGCCCCTATCATCTTTGTGAACACTGCTAAACCCCAATAACCCCGAATTATGGAAAAGAGAAGCATCTACATTGCATTTAACCCATCCGGATGTGGTCTTGTCCATTTAACCACATTATCTAGTCTTTGTAAGCCTCGGTCACATGAAACAATTCTAGATGCTTTCCATCATTGTAGGAAGGTACAAGCTGCTGTCACAACTTGTTTAGCATTTTGACCATTGTTCTTCCATAAAACCATGTTTCGATTTTACCAAAGAGCCCAAACCAACATTGCCATAGCTTTATGCTTTTAAGAGAGACTCTTATCAAACATTACATCTATCCAGTTCTCTCTGAGATCTCGCAACCTGTATTGACATGACCTAGCCCTCTAATTCTTTAACATTCTGACGTAGCAGAAGAATGTTAGGATAAATATTAATGATCGTTGAATCACGCACGACTATCAATCACTAATCTTCTACAACCTGCAATTTTCAAATTCAGGAAATAGACATCAAAATTCAAAGAATTTTGGGAAATCTCAAAAGAGTCAAATTCTATTATTTATAACAACGTCCAAAAACCAAAAACAAAGAGTCTTAAATAGAAAACCCTAAAACAATCCCAAACCAATTAGAAAATAAGAATTCTAAAACAAATAAAACACAAAATTGCCCTTTTGAAGGCCTAAATGAAGAAATTTGCCCAAAAAATAATGGAGCACACAAGCAAAGCTAGTGACTCCTGATCCTTAGCCCGGTTCCAATCAAATTGGGCTTTTGAATCACCAAAATCCGAAACTCCAAAGTTACAGTTAATTACAAAACTACCACTACTTCAATTTTTCATAGTTTTCTAGGAACTGAATTGCTTGCTCTTCTATGTCCACATCATTCTCCCCAGGATGGACAGAATTTGCCCATGAATCTGACTCGTCGGATGAATCACCTGCATATGAAATCAGATGCTTAACATTAAAAACATTCGCAATACAAATGTGACTAGGTAGCTTCAAACGGTAGGCATTAGGACTGATCTTCTCAACAACTTCCACTGGTCCAATCTCTTGGCTGATAACTTATTATAAGCACCTGCAAGAAATCTCTCCTTGGTAAGAACTGCCCACACATAATCCCCCACATCAAACTCGACATACCGCCTCTTCTTGTCAGCAGTCTGCTTATATTTGGAAGGAGCTTTGACTAAATTTTCATAGATAACCTTATGAATTTCCTGTAATCCACTAACAAAATCCTTTGCCTTGCCATGAACTCTCGTTTTATCTGGGAGAGGAATTAAATCCAGCGGCCCTCGTGGTATAACAGAATACACTACAGTAAAAGGACTAAAGCCAGTACTCCGATTGACTGTATGATTATGAGCGAACTCTGCTTGACACAATTTTTGATCCCAGCTCTTCACATGCTCACCTGCTAAGCACCTAAATAGATTACCTAACGACCAATTCACCACCTCAGTTTGCCCATCTGTTTGTGGATAATAGGCACTACTGAAATTAAGCTACGTGTTCACCATTTTGCACAAACTTCACCAAAAATGACTAAGAAACCTTGTATCTCGATCAGACACAATAGATATAGGCAATCCATGCAGTCTATAAACCTCTTGAAAGAATAACTGAGCCACACGAACAACATCTGTGGTTTTCTTACATGGAATAAAATGCATCATTTTTGAAAATCGATCAACTGCCATAAATATAGAATCATTACCTCGCCGTGTGCATGGTAATCCTAGCAGAAAATCCATGCTGAGCTCCACCCAAGGCTGCGAAGGGATTGGCAATGGCATATTCAAACCTGCATTAGATGTTGTTCCTTTAGAAACCTGGCAAATACGACATCTTTGCACCAGATTTTCAACTTTCTTGCGAATGGTAGGCCAGAAATAATAAGCCTGCACCAATTGCACAGTCATGTCTCATCCTACATGCCCTTTACTATGCAACTGTTTAATAATTTGCAGACACAGACTACAATCTGGAACACATAGTTGATTACCCTTAAATAGAAATCCATCATACAACAGGAAATCTGTTCTTTCACCTGCTTTAACCTTAGCCATAATAGCAGAAAAATATGGGTCAGTTTCAAATAATTCTGCAAAGGAATCAAAACTAGGAACTTCAATGGACATTCAAGTCAATAGAGTCTTTCGTCTACTCAACGCATCAGCCGCTCTGTTGGTAACATCCGACTTATGCTTCACCACAAAAGTAAACCTCTGAAGATAAGCAACCCAATTCGCATGCCTAGTAGAAATCTTATCTTGCCTATGTAAATGTTTCAATACCTCATGATCAATATACAAGATAAATTTCCGCTGAAACAAATAATGATGCCAATGCTTAATAGCCTGAACCACAGTATAGAATTCGACATCATAAGTGCTATAACGTAATTTGGGCACTGATAACTTCTCACTAAAATACGCCACTAATTTGCTATTTTGACTCAAAACAGCCCCAATTCCCACCTTAGAAGCATCTGAATGCAACTCAAAAGATTGATGAAAATCTGGAAACATTAAAATAAGAGCTGTAGTAAGGCATAATTTAATCAACTCAAACGCCTTTTTATGCCTCATCTGTCCATACAAACTTTCTCACCTGCCTCATGCAATCAGTGATAGGTGCCATAATGCTGCTAAAATGATGAATAAAATGACTATAAAATGAAGCCAATCCATGGAAACTCCTCACCTCAGTAATGGTAGTAGGTTTTGGCTAATATTTCACAGCCTCAACCTTGGATTCATCTACCTGTAGGCCCTTACCTGACACAACATACCCAAGAAACAACACACTGGCAGTAAAGAAAGCACACTTTTTAAGGGCAACACAGAATTTTTCCCTACGCAACACAGTGAGGACTTCTCACAACTGACTAAGGTGCTCATCCGGGTTAGCACTATAAATCAAAATATCGTCAAAGTACACAACAACACACTTACCAATGAAAGGCCTCAAAATCTGGTCCATAACATGCATAAAAGTGCTTGGTGTGTTTGATAACCCAAACAACATGACTAGCCACTCATACAACCCCTCCCTTATCTTGAAGGTTGTTTTCCATTCATCTCCAGCTCGAATATGAATTTGATGATAACCACTCTTCAAATCCAATTTAGTCAAAATTGTGGCTCCACTAAGTTGATCAAGTAAGTCATCTAATCTAGGAATAGAAAAATGATACCTGACAGGTATTTTGTCAATGGCCCGATTATCAATGCACATCCGCCAAGAACCATCATGTTCTCTTAAACCCCCAATATATCAAGCAACCAATTGGTCCTTTGTCTCATGCACCTTATTGCGAGCAATCAGCTAGTAAAATTCAGTTGTATAATCATCAACTGAACAGTTCCTTTGCCTTAAATTCTGCAACCTCTAGTACATTAAACGTTGATAATTAAAAGGCAAGAACGTGGCACACATCTATTTCTTCATCTTCTCCCAAGTTGTGATTTTTTACTTTCCCAACAGGACTCCGGTCTATTTATTTTGCTGCCACCAAGCCATTGCCCTATCTCGAAACCTGGTTGCCAACAATGGTACTCATTGAGCCTCTGGCACCCCCTTAAAGTCCAAGATCTCTTCCACCGTAGCCAAACAGTTAAGGAATTCTTCTTGTTTTAAGGAACCATAAAATTCAAGGATCTCAGTTTGCATACCTGCCTCCCATCATCTCTTATCATCATTCTCGTCATGCTGTCAATGACGTCTATGTGGCACGTCATAATAACCTTCACCATAGTCATCTTTGTCATTATTTCCTTCAGCAAAAGGATTCCTCAGGTCATCAATATTAGGGACCCATTGCTGGTTCGGCTTCGCCCTATTTTGATTGACTAACAAGTCACCCATTCTCTCCATGAGCTGTTCCACAATGGAGTCAATCTGCTGATCCATCTATTCCATTCGTTGTTCGAACCACTGCTCAAAGCAACGTTGGTCATCACACTCATAAACTTCTTCAACACACCGCTGTTGGGGTTACTGTTGCTGTCTTTTGCGAGACATCTTGTCCGAGGAGCACAACTCTGTTGCCAAACTGACGTAGTGAAAAATTGTTAGGATAAATATTAATGATTGTTGAATCATGCACAAGTACCAATCACTAATCTTCTACAACCTGCAATTCTCAAATTCAGGAAATAGGCATCAAAATTCAAAGAATTTTGAGAAATCTCAAAAGAGTCGAATTCTATTATTCATAACAATGTCCAAAAGCCAAAAACAAAAATTCTTAAATAGAAAACCCTAACACAATCCCTAAACAATTAGGAAATAAGAATTCTAAAACAAGTAAAATATAAAATTGCCCTTTTGAAGACCTAAATGAAGGAATTTGCCCGAAAAATAATGGAGCTCACTAGCAAAGCTAGTGACTCCTGATCCTTGGCCCGGTTCTAATTAAATTGGGCCTTTGAATTACCAAAATCCAAAACTCCAAAGGTACAGTTAATTACGAAACTACCACTACTTCAATTTTTCATAGTTTTCCTGGAACCGAATTTCTTGCTCTTCTATGTCCGCATCACATTCTCACGCAAACAATTAATTTATAAATAAATCAACTTCTGATTTAGCTTCACTTGAACAGATAGTACATGAAACATGAGCCTTTATATGTTTTAAGCTCAAATTTTGTCTCATTGGCAAGCATCTTCTACATAATTGCTACTACATATTCTTACCTTTGGGGGTATGTGAAGACTTCAAATAGTTCGCCAAACCTACTAAGAGAAGACTATATCTTTTGGCATTTGTTCCTTCTAGAGAAACTAATACTCACTTTTAACCGAATACATGCCATTTTTATTCCATTGCCAAAAGGCTTCATCTTTATAATCAGACCTCCAGGACAAAGGAATTCTCATAATTAAATTGCTATCTCTCTCATTAAAAATATCTATTATTAGTTCTTTGTCCCATGCTTTCTCATCAATCTTTATCAAACTCTTCACTCTGATATCTTTAAGACTTGGACTTGGACAGGTTGTTATCCTTGGGTTGGATTCATCAGAGAGCCACCCATATGCTAGACTACAATTTGTTTTCCATCGGCTACTCTCCATGATAACCCTTTCTTAAAAAAATTTTGGGCTTCAAGAATGCTTCGCCACATGAAACTGGAATTGTTCCCCAGCTTTGCATCTCCCCATTTCATCCAAACCCCATTTTCATCTTTAAGCTTTGTCAGTGTATTCTCCCTCCTTCTCATTGAAGCCATCACATGCAAGAATATAGTATTGGATTATAAATTTTGGAGCCAAAAATATTTTAGGTTAGTTAAACAAACTAAGCACTCTACTTCATCACATGGTGCACACATATATACAAATAAAAATATTTAAGAGATTGATTACAAAAGTAAACTAAATAATATTTAGCTTAACCCCATTATGATCAAAAGTTGCCTTTGTAAATGAAAACTTACTAAGTTTGTTCCTTGATTTTAGTGAATATTTCTAACATCAACAGAATTTTGATTTGGCCATTATTATGTTAATTATAAGAGGATTTTGTCTTTTTTATCATGTCCCCTTAAGTTAAAAATGGAGTGTAAAAAAGTTATAATTTGTTGCAAAGATAGAAAATGGTGCATTTTGCAAAAATTTGGTGAAGAGATAAGTTAGATGAAGAGAATATGATACAAATTAAGTAATGAGAATTCCCATAACAACCTTTTCACAAACAAAGTTGTAATTGATTTCAATATGCTTTATTGAAGAGCATTAAGATTATCACAAAATATTTAAAAATTTGAGCAAAGAAGTCTTAATGTTACGAAGTAAGAAGTTAAACTAAGTAAGTTCCACTATAGTAGAGATCATAGCGCAATATTCAACTTCAGACTAGAACATGAGCTAAAACATGCAATTATAAACTTCTTTAAGAACGCTATGAAATGTGATTAGCTCTTAGAAACACACAACAATTGATGGGATATGAAGTCAATAGTCTGTTAGAAAAAAATCATAGACCATAATTTTATGTATCCTTAAGAGTTGTAGAGAATCCTCTTTTGGCCTTGAGATGCAATTATAAATTTGTTTTGATAATTATTTTTATTCATAATAAAAATAAAAATAATTTTAAATTTAATTTGTAGTGATTCTTTATAATTAGTTAAATACTACATTTTAACAAATAATTTTTATTAAACTTTTATATTATTTTATTATCATATTATAAATTTTTAATAATATTAAAAAAATAAAAAATTTATACGTAAAAAATTAGAAGATTAATTTTATTATAAATTAAATTGTGCGGACATTAAAATTGTACTTTTTTCCAGTTATATAAGAAAAATGGGTCCATGGACAAGTGCACATGAGGTTTGCTTCGTACATCTGGGTTAGGTCTCAACAGGGGAAGGGGAAAAAAGGGTACAAAAAAGAATATTCTCTTACCATTTATTTTATATTATTGTTTTAATTTATCGTTAATTAAGGGATGAAACTAACTAGAAATAGCTCCGGTAATTAATTTTAAATTTAGGGTAATTAAGGCTAATAACTGATCATGTTCCTGAAGTTAATAATGCATGTACTGTTTAGGTTGCAGCAGTAATTGATTAATTGTGTTCGAATTGAATTTAGACATTTATATCTGTTGTCTATCTTTGGTGTATTCCTAAATGGGGATGAGTTACAACGATAAGTACATAGCCAATATATATATAATAAATGTAAAATATCAATAAGTTACAGCTTTCTCTCAACCGTTAGGGGTTTGGATATGGTCCAATATTAATATGAAGTTAACAACAAAATCAACAACATCATATTATTTGAATTCGACCTATAATATATGTGATCGTGTTAAATTAGTTAAAATATTTTTATGTCCTTATGGTCTTCTTTAAATTGAATCAAATTAATTAAAATTTATTTTATATTTAACCATTTTCTGATACACCAAAAAAAAAAAAAGATATATTATGTACATGGGCACATGAAAGTGAAACCTTACGAGGCCATTTTCCCATGGCTAGTAACAAGTATTGTCACCATCATTTTGTGGAATTGTAAAGTTGCATGAAAATTTTTGAAATAGGGTGGTAGGGCACTTTAGAAAATTATGGTATACCTCTTTTCCATTATATCAAAAAAAAAAAAAAAAAAAGAAATCAAAGAAAATTATGCATACCTTATAGTTTATGTAGCATGTGTGGTGTTTCAATTGATTTAAACATCCAACTAATGATAAATCACATTTTGATAACCATATATATCAGCAATTAATTAGCAGAAAAATATAATTTGTGAAATAAAAGATGGTTTGTAGCTCAACTGAGCTAATGACACAAAAAACAAAAAATGTGAAAACTTTAAATTTGTAATAGGCAGACCATGAGTCCAAAATCCAAATTAAGGGTTGAAAAGATGTATTCTTCTGTGACTTGTGTTGGGGTTTACACATCTAATCTTCCCAAGTTTTAATTTCATGAAAAAGAAATCATAAGGAGTTATGTCCTTATTAATAATTTATACTTCTCTTATAATATTTTTTTAATTTATAACAAAAGTTCTATCTTATAATGATAAAAAAAATTAAATTTATATGCGGTGTATGAGTTGTTTTTAATTATTTTTATTTAATTTATTATGTATTTATTTTTATTTATATGTTATAAGTATAAATGTGCGTGTGTATACATATATATCAAGTTTTTGGGTTGAAATTTTTGTACTTTTGTGGCGGTACCAATAATTAACTTGTGAAGATAAGAATAGAAATCAATAAAATAAAATAAAAAGTAAGTAATACTGTCATGATAAATTATCTTCCAATTTTTCCTCGAAAAAAAAAATTATCTTTCAATTTATGTCCTCTAATGAAATATTAAATAGAAAGGACAATGCTATAGACTACACCTAAAATTAAGTGATAATGTGTTGGCATGTATGGTTTGAATTTGCAAGTATTTTTATGTTCGTAAGGCTTTTAATTTATTGGAAAAATAATAGGTTAAGATGTTATAAAGAAAATTAAGAACATTGAGAATAAAACATTGTGGAACAAAAAATTTATATGCTATTATATATTTTGAATTTAAAAGAACTAACCTTTTGATTGAACAAAAGCAGTTTGAAAAAAATAAAAGACTATTAAACACCAAAAAAGAACTATTTTTTTTTAAAGATATGGAGGGTGTGTTTAAATAATTTTTCGTCTTATATATATAGTTGTATTTAAAAGATTATTGTTTTGAGTTAGAATTCCAATTAATGAAATAATATAGTAGTTTGAGTTAGAATTCCAATTAATGAAATAATATAGTAGTTTTATATTTAATAGAATTATTTTTTATTTTCAAATTTTAAGAGGAGTCTATATAAATTTAGTTAATTATTGCTATAATATATTATTTTATATTTAGCAGGAGTCTATATTTATTTATTATGAAAAGCATTTTTATATTTTCTTATAGAAAATATTATAAATTTTAATAATTTAATACATAAACGTTTTGTAGTAAATGTTAAATTATGGAGAAAAATATTTGTCAAAATCAAATTAATGACTTAATTTGGAGCTCAATATTATATATATATATATGTGTCTAATTTCAACAGGAGTCTATATAAAATTAGTTAATTAATGCTATAATATATTATTTTATATTCACCAGGAGTCTGTATTTATTTATTATAAAAAGCATTTTTTGTATTTTTTATAGAAAATATTGTAAATTTTAATAATTCAACACATAAACGTTTTAAAGTAAATGTTGAAATACTTGCCAAAAATCAAACTTAATGACTTTGGAGTTCAACCTTTAATATATATATATATATATATATATATATATAATTACTTTTTTTTTTAATTTTTTGGTTCGATCAATATTCAAAAGTCATTTAAATTTTAATTATTTCAGAAGTTAAACTATTTCAAAATTTAAGTTAAATAAATATTATAAGAAAGGTAAAACTCTTTCAACGATTATTTTTCCATACATAAAACTCAAATTCTAAATTTTATCTATGAGAATTCAACTTTCTTACTATTTGAACTAACAAATAATGATAAAAATGTTAATTATTTAACTATTCTATTACTAATTATTGAAAATTCACACTTCAATCTAAATTCTTAATACTTTAACACTCTTTAAATTAAGTTTTAATTAAAATACTTTTAATGTTAATTTACAAAAACTAATTAATTCATAGTATTTTTATTAAATTAGAAAATTAATTTTGCAAAAATAAAAATCAAATTTTTGAGAATTGATTTTCTATGATCAACCAAAATTATTTTTTCTCTTGATTGTATGTGGTCAACCTATATTATTTTAAGGGGCTAATAGTCTAAAAAATCCAAACCTATTTAACTATTTGCAAGTTTAGCCCACTTTTAAAATTTTGACAAAAATATCCTTATTTGGCAAATCTGTATCAAAATATAGCCCAAAATTAATCTTGGTCAAAATTGAGTATGGAGGTGCCAACGTGGCATTTTAGATGGCATAATTGATGTGGGGCCTACTGCCACATAAACTACATATTTGTATAAAAAGATTAAATGTATTCAATTTATAATAATTTTATCCAAATTTTTAATTTTAATATAAATATTTTAATTTTTCTAAATAAATTATATTTACTATTAAATATGTAATATTTAGTAGTTAATTACAATACTTAAATTACAAAAAAATGAATAAAAGATGAATTATGTAAATATGTGTAGCTAATAAAATAAATAAATTAATCTAAAGAGCAACCACAACTCTTCGCAAGTGGGGGATATTGGCAATTGGTAATGAGAAATTTATATTTTATGTAAAAGCTATGCACGTATGGTAAAAATAAAAATAAATTTTTTTAATCTCTTATATATTACTAGTTTTTATTTTACGTGCATTGCACATGATTTATATTACTATTAGATGAATATATTTATAATATAAAAAAGTTAAAAAATAAAATTACTAAAATATAATAATAAATATAAAATAATTAAATAAAAAATAAACATAAATAATTGTGAAAAAATTAAAATCTTCATTTTGAAAGTTTTTTTTTCTTTCATTATCAGACAATACAAATATATATTCATTATTCATGATCATAAAGTAAACAAATTAAAATAAGAACAATAAAATAAATATGAAATATAAAAGAACAAATTTTTTTCTTAATTATTTGTGAGTTGTAATATTGCATTTATAAATAGAAAATAGAAAATAAATATACATTAAAATTTTTCAATTTTAATATTTAGAGTGAATTTTATAGTTATTTATTAAATGTTTTCAAATGGTAAGTTTCCAATGGCATATAGATAGATTACACATATACATATTTAAAATTTTTAGCCTACAAAAAAATAGAAACAATACTTAGTAATAGCAAAATAAAAAAGGAAAAAAACTAAATGCAAAAAAATAATACAAAAATTTAGTTTGCTATTAATATGTTTCATTTAAAATTAAATTGTGTAATACTTATTAACTAGTTTTTAATGTTATAACTAAATAATATTAATAAAAAGAAAAATAACTCATAAATAAAGTTTTAATCATAACAAATTTTTTTAATGTTGTAACTCTTATTAGTTACTTATATATTTAACATGTTTAGATATAAAATATGTTTATAAATTAAAATACTTTACTAATTATTTACAAATTTAAAATCTAAAATATCTATTTAATATAAAATAGAAGTCTACTATCAATATTAGTATAAATTAAACTACTTCATTTATTATTGGTCTAATAATTCAAAATACAAATTTTACTTAAAATAAAACTTTATTTTTTTAATCCAATTTTTTCATATGTAATAGGTGTTTAAAATAGTATAACTACTTTTATATGATCTTGTAAAATAAAATATTTTTATTAAAAAATTACATCATAAATTGTATAAATTTATAAATAATATAGATATAAACATTTTATTTTTTGTCCAAAAATTTCACCTCTTTTTTAAGTTTCACTAATTGATAACCCATGTTATTACTTTTGATTACCCATCAAGTAATATTCTATGTTTTTTTGTCCCAAATAACAGGTGCATAAGATTAAAAATCTATCGTTCAGTTTCAGTATACGACCAATAAAAGACAGAAATACCAAGATAAAATTCAATACAAAAGATTAGTCATAATTCATGTGTATTTATTATGGACCTTATAATGATAATTTTATAGTTTATACATTTTATTTAAATTTGATAATAAAGATAATATAAATTATTTTATTTTAGATTAAATCTATATGATTTCTAATTATAAAAATTTTAATTTTAAAATACAAAATCAAATAATTTTCATTAGTTTTAAAATTTTCAAAAATAAAACAAAACTTTTTATGTCATTATGTAAAACATATATGTCCCTTTTCATCCAAAAAAGTTTTCTCTTTATTCATATTTTTATATATAGTAATAAAGGAAGTATTTTATGATAAAATAAAAAAAGTTTGATTAAAAAAAAATCAGATGATCTAAATATTAGCTTTTTTAAATATTATAATGATAAATTATTTAAATATAAAATGTAATATATTTAGAAAAATTAAAATATTTATATTAAAATTAAAAATTTGGGACAAAATTGTTATAAATAAAAAACGTTTGACTTTCTATGCAAATTTGTAGATTATATAGCACTATGCCTCACATAGATATTGCCAACTAAGATGCCATGTCAGCACATCTATATTCAATTTTGACCAAAATCAATTTTGAGCTATATTTGCTATAAATTTGCTAAATTGGAACATTTTACTAAGATTTTAAAGTCAATTTATATCATTTTGTGGTCAATCATATATCATTTTACTATAAATTTTCTATAATATGGAAATTTAGTAAAATATATGCTCTTTTATCTTTTTACTTATTATTTTGTGATATTGTGTGATTAACCACTGTAAAAATTAGTGAAACTTAGGGCCTGTCTAGTTTTAGAAAACAAGACTTGTTTTTCAGAAAACTTTTTCAAGAAAACTGAAAAATAGAAATTGTTGTTTAGTCATGATATTTTCTAACTTTAGAAAACTAGAAAACTATTTTCCAAATTATAAAATATTTTAGAAAACTAATAAAAGATGTTTTTAAAATTTTTCTTTTAACATTGACTACAACATTCTCAACTACCATTATCACTACAACCTCCACTACCACCACAACCTCCACCACCACCACCACCACCACCACCACCACCTCCTCCACCTCACCACCACCCCACCACCACCACCACCACCACCACCTCCACCTCCACCTCACCACCACCCCAGCACCACCACCACCACCACCACCACCACCCCTCCACCATCACCACCACCCCCACCCCCACCTCCATCACCACCACCACCACCACCACCTCTACTACCACCACCACCACCACCACCTCTACTACCACCACCACCTCCTCCACC
>CATIWM010392062.1:0-10469 GCA_949671775.1 Mallotus repandus
TTGTTTAATGTCGTATAGAGTAATAAAGTAGTTTGATTTTTTTTTTAATTTAAATTTTACTATTATCGATTTGTAAAATTTATTTTTATTTAATTTAAAAGTAAAAATATATCTTTATTATTCAAGTCATCAATATTTATATCGCGTGATGCATTTATTAATAAAAGAGTTTGTTTAATTTAGATAGAGACTTGATGATTAAGAAAACATTTTCCTTATTAATTTTTTATATAATATTTTTAATAATTATTTTAAGCAGTCACAAAAATTTTGACTCATTCATATAGAGACTTAATTAAAATATTGGTTAAAAAATTAAATTTTCTTATCATTTTGATTAAATTTTTATTTTGAAAAAGAAAAAGAAAAAAAAAAGTCCAAGTTGACAAATAAAAATCTACCTGCGCTCCGTGTGCGTACGGCAAGAGTACATTTTACAGAGTCTTGAATGATTTTCCTCTACATTCAACTTTGAAACTTTTGTTGGGTATGTACGTTATCGTATATGAATCAAGAACACAGTGTGGATAAATAACTTCTATTATTAAATTATTTGTTGTTATTATTATTAAATTGTTTTGTTTTGTGTTTTGGGATTATTACAAGACTGACAACGTTGTTGTTGTTTACGACTAACTGAACGAGGTTACTGGAGCTGTGTATAGATTAGAGAGATGAGTGTGTGTCGGGTTGCAGTAACTTCGTATGTAGATGATGGTAGGTGGTGGAGATCATATCGTCAAAGCCAAGAGAATAAGCCTGTCCTCAGCTTAAGTTATAGCGTTGAACTTTTACTTTGTATTCTTTTAGCCGTCTCGCCGGTCGTCTGTGTGAAGGAAGGACTTAAAATATATTTGGCTTTTTAAAAAAAAAAAAAAAAATTCCTTAAAAAGGCAAATATTTGCTTTTAGGAATCTCATTAATCGAATAGGCCAATGCAGATTGTGGTGAAGCCCTTTATTATTATTATTACAATTATTTTTAAAAAATCTTGGTAACCATCATTTTTTTTAGTTGACGCAGTATATTTTAAAATTGAGCTTGGTTCTTATCATTTACGAGTCCGTTAATGTAACTTAAAAAATTACAAGTTTTGAATTTAATTTTTTTAACAAAATTTGTACTTTTTCTTAAAATTCCTAAAGTTTTAACTTCAATTTTCATTAATTTTTTTTCGGTTCACCGACGAGCTAATTTTTTTTCTACTGATCATTACATCATCCTAATTATTGGGGAGATTACAATATTCACAACATTACAAATACTATTATCTATTGCCCGGTGGAAAAGTGATAAGGAGATGAAATTCCTGACAATGTTCCCACTAAGAATTGAACTAATGAGTCATGCTACCTTCATCCTTACTAATTAGACTAGACTTCGTTGGTGACAAGCTAACTTATATCCACAATATGGGGTACTAATATAATAAAATTGATTTGTGTGGGTGTATTTAAGCCAAAAAAAAAATGTAAAAAGATCTTTATTGAAATTAAAATTAAAATTTTAAAAATTTCGAGTGACAATATATTACAATATATTGAATGTTTAATATAATGGTTTCATTTTATGTTAATAAAAAAATTGAACTTGGCTAAAAAATTACCTTATAATATTTGGAAATAAAAATATTTGTGGTGAAACAAAATAGGAAAGAAAATATGAAGAAAAATAAACCATTTCGTGTTCTGTGGAATTCAAATGGGTTGCTTTTGTTGTTGTTGTTGTTGGTTTTGTTACGTAAGAT
This sequence comes from Mallotus repandus, assembly GCA_949671775.1. Taxonomy (NCBI): domain Eukaryota; kingdom Viridiplantae; phylum Streptophyta; class Magnoliopsida; order Malpighiales; family Euphorbiaceae; genus Mallotus; species Mallotus repandus. Next base: position 1,748 of record CATIWM010392062.1, read on the forward strand.
ACACTTGCATTGGGCATACAAAGGCCCATTAAGATTGTCACAAGATGGGCCTGGAAAACATTTATCATAAACCCTAATTATTTTTCACTCCCCTACAAAATCATCGTAATCTTCCAGCAGTGTCTGAAAATCCCCGCCAAACGGCCCCCCATCAATTCCCGCCAGAAAAGCCAAAGCAAAATCATTACTGATCAAACTCTGAATGCATGAAAAGTGCATGTTTATATCGTATCGGATTCCTAATTAGAAAATTTTCCCAATTTTCACTTCCAAGACTCGCTTCACTCTCTTCATATTCTGCTGCAAGCCCGAATTTCTCTTCCGACGAAGATGAAGTCGAAGAAGTTGGCGGCGGCAGCGCCGTTTATCGACAAGTTCTCCGACGGCAGCGCCCAACCTCCATAAAATGGAACCCTCAGCTGTATAATTCGGTCAGCTTTATCGGAAGTGTTGTTCGGCCTGTAAAGGTTTACAAAACGAAAGGTGGCATCTTTGGGGCTTATACTTTTATTGAAGTGACAAACCCTAGAGATCAAAATCGCACCTTTAGGTTAGATTTCACTTAATTGAACTTTTGAGAACTGATTATCTATTAGTTTTTGCCATATGCATATTGTTACATAAATATTTACCGTGGAACAGAATGCGGGTGGAGATGTGGGAGGATATGGCAAAAAGAGGTATCCAACATTTGAAGCAAAATGATAATATCTATGTTTCAGGCTGTTTTGGGACTTATGGAATGGCTTATGAGAATGGGAATCCTACATCAACATACAAGGTGCATAACATGAACTTGTTCAATTTCCCAGTAAATTTGAAATGGCAGCTCACTTTTGCCTAATATAGAGACAGGCACATTTACACTCATTCTATTTGCATAAACTTTATTTCATATCACGTGTTTTTGCAGGTTATTGCGAAAGAACTGTTTTATGTTGCACAACCTGATCAACACCAACCTGTCCACAAGCCTGAGGAACCAGGATCAAAAGCAAGTGAAATATCGGATGAATTAGAAATAAAGGCCAGCACAAATTTGGAGGAATTACAATCAGGAGGTACACTTTTTTTTTTTTTTCATTTCCTTTTGGTTTATATTCTAAAGTAAGTGTATTTTTCTAATCTGTCTCTTGATGAAGTTATTGCTGGGATTTTAAGGCGGAATATAGTTTGCTTGTCAACTGATATAACTGATTGATTTAGATGAGGTAGATTGCTTTGCTTATATGTAATTTTTTTGGTTAACATATTATGAAATTTCATATCATACAACAGATAATTGTGCTGATTATTATGCAATTGTGCTTGTAACCACATAAATCCTTAGCTCAGAAGTTATACCTGTCAGAAATGTGTAATTTACAATGCAGAGAAACTGACCTGGTTAGTTGTTTAATTATATTAGCACATTCTGCTAGTCTGTGCTAGATTAGGCCAAATTGCTTAGTGTGAGTCTACGAGAATCAACGTTGCTGTTTTGTTCGGATGGTTTCTTTTATGTTAATAATGGAGGCTAAATTCTCTTTTATTTCTCATATAATCGGTTTTCAGTTTTTCCGATTCTTTTATTCTTGTCTCTTGAGTGTTTTCAATTTTTCCTATTTTCTTATCCTTATCTCTGTATATGCTTACTGCCTTTTAGGTGAAACTGGCATGGAAAACTACAAAAATCACCTTGACTTGTGGCAGCTGTTTTTCTGCAAGCCATACGAGTGGTGGGATAAGAGGAAAAGTAAACAAAATCCAGAGCTGCCAGATTTTAAGCACAAGTACAGCGGGGAAAATCTTTGGCTGAGACCAGATGACCCACCATGGATCAAAAGACAACTCCAATTGCTTGACATGGAAATAGCTGAACAAAGGCGAGTGAATGGTGTAGGTGAAACTTGGACAGAAAGGTACAATAATTGCCATCACTTGTGGCAAATATTTTTCAGCAACCCTCATGAATGGTGGGATAACAGAAAAAATAAGAAAAACTCGCGGTTACCAGATTTTAAACACAAGCACACTCATGAAGCTCTTTGGATAAGTCCCAATGATCCAACGTGGGTCAAAAGACAGCTCCAACTTCTTGATTCCGCAATGGCAGAGCCATGCCTGGGGGAAAATGTAGAATTTCGTTGTCAGCTATCCAAATGGACTTTTGATGGCTAGGAACTAATCTGGTGTCTTGCATTTTCTGTTGCTTCTGTCTCCTGCTTGCTGGTGTAGGTTTGTTTAATACAACGTTTTAATGTTCCATTAATAGCTTGCATCTGTTATTAGTCTTGCCATATTTTTAGAGCTGATGTATATAAGCATTGATATCCTAGAATCAGATTGTTATATAACATAATCCAATAAAGCCATATTTGATGGGATGTAAATACAAAGTTGTTGCTTTTCTGAAGCGGGCTTATTCTCTCCACTTTTTTCTCAGTTAACCCGCATAACCATTGTATGCATAGCATAATGGAAATTAAGAGCCCGTGGAAATCCAGAAACCTGAATCTTTTCAGTCTGGTTCCTACTAAGCTAAATCTCTCAGCATATATTTATGAGCAAGTATTTTGCCTGAATACAATATGTGCATGGATATGTGGTGATATGCAGAGCTTGAGCAATTAGCTAGTTATCATACAAAGAGATTGGTTGAAACTTTTTCTCCCATGTCCGTACAGTAGTACAACTTTTCAAATTTCGTAAAAATGGGCTTATACTGCAACTCAATTCATCCCTTTTCCAGGCCTATGAAAATGGACTGGATGCTGTGAGTCAGCTAATGTTTGTTCTGTCATTATTATCTTTGGGATAAGTAAAAAAATCTCTTTGGTTTTACGCATTTTTATTTAAAAGTTGGTGATTTTTTTTTAATATTTGGAGGTATGTGATTTTATTGTTTAATATTTTAATATCCTATTAATAAAGATTGTCGTTATTTTATAGTAAAATTTTAATATAATACTTTCTTAATAATACAAATATTCTACATGTGATTTACCAATAATATAACTATTTGTATACTTTTAAAAATATTACAAACTTATTTTAAAAAATATATTTTTTTTCATAATAAAATTAAAAATACATCTTATTTTTATTTATTATGAATTTATTTTAATTAGTTGAATGATATACTACTTACTAAATAATTTTACTATTAAAAAAATTTATTATTTTAACATTGTATCATATATTTTTAACATTATTACTAAATAGAGTAACAAAATGCAAGTAGAATTAAACCGCATGCTCTTAAATGTTAAGAGAAATACATTTTTAAGTAAAAAAACATCTAATTACATGATATTTTATTATAATTTTTTCAAACATTACAATAGTCAATATGTTTGTATATTTTTTTGAACAACCATTTTGTTAGTTAGATTAGTATGTTAGTAGGGGTGAAGTGGAAATTTGAACCCTCCACATTCACTAGGGCAATCAAAGCCCTTACCAACACAGCCAAATCTGGGCTTTAGTCAATATATTTGTATGTTGGTGAAAAAATGAGAATATCTATCTAATTCATCAATTAGTGAGATTTGTTGGACCTTCAGAGGGTCCTTAAATAAACTAATTCAAACATGTTGCCACACTTGTCAATCGGTGGCCTCGCCCATAGATAAATTCTAAAAACATTTCCAGAAATATAAACCCTTGATGATGAGAACAAATCTGGAACTGGAGACACAAGACCTACTCTTGGTGTAGTCACTCAACCCACCTTGGCTGGGTAATGCTTGTTTTATTAATTATTACATACCACTTCTAATTTACTGACTAGTGTCCTATATGCACTGATTGATGCCCTCTAGAACTTAGAAAAAAAAAAAAAAGAGGTGTCGAGAGTTGAATTGGATTACTAAAAAAGACCGTCAACTAAGAGAGAATCACCCACATCCACATGATTATATTAACATAAATAAATAGACTTACCAAGTCAATACATGAATGAGATCACTTAGGTTGCTTTCTGAACTAACGCAATTTATGGTATTTTTAGTTCATCATTTCATGTCTCCTTTAAAGACACCCTTCACATTGCCAACTCCATGATCAATAAATGGTCTAAAACTCAGCCAAGCAAAATACAACAATTGGCGTGTGCATATGGTGCAGTCAAAGCAGACATTACCAATACACCATCAGAAGTAACTAAAATTTCATAACGTAAACCACCAATTTCTACGAAAAGGCAGAGAGAATGTTTTACACTGTAGGATAGAATTTATGATATATTAATTAAATAATTTATATTTACGATGGACATAAATAAAAAATTTTCGAAAAGGCAATATGCCCTTATCTCTTTTTTTTTTAAATTGATAATAAATTAATACTCTTTAACTTCAGGTAAAAAAAAAAAATGAACAATGATGCAGTGGGGCGGTGGCGGTGTACTAGTGAGCATGGACTCTTTTATTTGCATCAGTCGTAGACTCTCTTAATGGCGAAAGAGAAAACAAATCGTGCTAAACAAGTTGAACGAGGGTAAAATGGTCATTTAGCAAGTCAATGGGCCTTTTTTTATTTTTTATTTTTTTTTCCCCACATCTCTTTCTTCTTATGTCTATCTTGCTTTCAGTTTTCTTCGGTCAATGATTTTGACAATTTTCTGTTTCCATAATGGCATTTTATGCAATTTTTGACAAATTTGTGTTGTGCAACAGTCACATAGGGGTGGCACTTAAAATAACACGTTACTCTTTTTTTTTTTCTTTCAATTTCAGATTCATCACCAACTTATAATTTTTTTAAAAAAATTTATATAAAAAAAGAGAAATCATTATTATTAATTAATAAAATTATTTTTAAAATTAATTCTACTCCAATTTAATAAAATTAAAATAAAAATTAATTTATAATAAAATATAAAAATTTTTGTTTTATCATTATATTTATGTATTTTATTATGAAATTTTTTTTAATAATATGAAAAAATTTTAAATATAAAAAATTCAAAAAATATAGTAAGAAAATTTTTATGATAAAATTTATAAATAAATTTTTTTTGTTATGAATTAGTTTTGATTTTATTAGTTTTATCAAATTGAAGTGAAATTAATTTCAAAAATAATTTTACTAGTTATTAATAATAATTTCTCCTTTTTTAGTATTTTTTTTAAATTTTCATATTTTGTTAATTTTAGAATACATGTAAACTATATTTTATATTTTTATAAAATTTTAAATAATTAAGAATATTTTATTAATAATAAAATAGTGTATTTCACACTTATTTCTATTATTTATTTTTTTAATTATTCTAATAATTTTAATAAATTTTTAATTTTTTAATTAAATTTATTAAAATATTTTAGTAGATTTTATTTCGTAAGATTAATAAAAAGTTAAGATTTTTTTATGTAATTATTCAAATTTATTCGACATCTGCAAGTCTCATGTGTCAAAAAAATAAATTCTATTAACGGATATGTCAACTATCTGTTAAAATTTTTTTAATAGAGGTTAAAATTGTAATAAAATTATATTATAATTTTATTTGTAAGTGATATAAAATGTATGATTTTTTTATATAATTTTTTCTTTAATTTATTAAAATTTATTAAAAAATAATTCTTAATTAAATCTATTAATAATATAATATCAAATTAGACAGTCTTAAAGCCTATTAAAATGGATGAGGTGGTGTAGCACATTGACACGTTACCAAAAAGATGTGCTAGACTTCATTTGTTTGATGAGTCGAGTGGTCTATAGAGTCTAACATGTTTTCTTTCCCTGTCAATAATTAATAATTGTATATTATTAAAAAAAAAAATAACCTTCATTAATACTCATAAAAATTATCAAATAAAAAAATTAGATGGTCTTAAAATTTACTGTAATGATATTAAATTAAATAATACTACTATTTATCAACATTCTAGTTCATTTAATAAAAAATTTTTTGGCTAATCTTTTTGTGTGGAAAGTTTTATGGTAACTTTTTTATTTTACTTTGTCTTAAAAAAGTGTATTTTACTTTATAAAAATAAAAAATAAAGTAATGATAGAATATATTAATTTTGCACTTTAAAATTATTTTTAATGTATATTTTAAAACAAACAATACTAAAAAATTATTTTTCTATTTAATTTAATTTAATTTAATGATTATATTATCTTATATTTTTATTCAATCTCCCATAAAAAAAAAAATTAGAAAGGGAGGATTCAATTAGGTTGTTGATACTTGATATGTATCATTACCTTTTGTTTTATTGAAGAGAAAAATCAATAGAAAGTATGAAAAATCACCTAACAAAAATTGGGAATTTGGAGGGCAAAATCAATAATTCATGGTGATGTGGAAGAGTCGTGAAGCAGCATTCTTAGAGTCACAAATTGACAAATTTTTGGCTGCCATAGCCGCACACTAACACATGGCTGGCTGAATTTAAATTATAAAAATTTAGCCATTCAATTTGACTCAATTTTTTTTTTATATATGATTTTGTTGTTACTACACTTTATAATATCAACGTGCAAATTAGGTTAAGTCTTCTACAATCAATAGTAATCTCTTAAATAACATTTTTTTGATGTTTTATAAAAAATTTTATTTTTAAAAAATAATTTAAATATTATCAATAACATTAAAAAGTTAATTTGTGCAAATGCATATAATATTTAACAATTAATATAACAAAATTTCTAAACATAATAAATTCATGGCTCCAAAAAATATATAATTTTTTATTAGTAGAATAATTAAATGACGAAAGTACTAATAAATTATGTAACATTAATTAATCTTTTAATTTGTACAAATTAATAAAGGTGAAATTCAGATTGTATGATGTACACAATATGGAACTTTTTTTTCAATTTTTACAACTTTTTTATGGCCGAATACCTCTTTTCACCCCTGAATTTTACCATTTCGTCCATTTCACCCATTAACTTTAAAATTAACCAATAGCACCTATAAACTTCTATTTTTAACCTATTTCACTCCTAGAATTAATATTTTTATTCCATTGAACTCATAATTTGACAGGGTGGACAACAATGTGAAATTCACGCATTTTTTAGCACATAAAAAAGGAAAAAAAGTTGTTGACACACATATATGATTATCTTTAAATAAGAAAAACAAATAAAATTTATAATTGAATCCTTATATTTTTCTCCCCTTTTCATATCACCCTATTCAAACCACCACCATCGCCACTGTCACTTCATACAAGATTCAAACCACCATTATTCATTAACAAGGAGCCATTATTTCTACAATTGATACCACCATATTTCATACAATAGCACTAAACTAAAGAAAAACTAATTAACATCAAAATTAACCTTGAAAATTTCAAAAAAAATAATAAAAAATTCTTCTTGGGCATTTTATCAAACAAGTGATGAGCAGAATGTGGAGTTATATAGTTTCAGTTTCAATTATTTTCCTTGTTACATTCCTCACAACTTGGTTGTTATGGCCAACAATCACAAAAATGTTTGCAATGACAAACAATGAAGTAGCAGTACATATTGTTATAGGCTAAGCTTTACCTATACATCTCTCGCTCTCTCGTGTGCTCAGGCTTTCTGCTTTTTAGCTTCTTCTCTTTTGCACGATTTGATCCGAGGGAAACTCTGCAATCATGCTCAGCTCCTGCTCTCTGCTTTTTGCTCTATGGTGATAAGCTTCTTTTGGACTCATTCCCTTACAAGCAAATTGAGAATGACATTCTTTAAGAAGTTGAAGGAAAGTGGATGATGTCGTTCTATATTTACTAAACTGAACTCCATATATCAAATTATTATGCTATATTTACTGTTTCTCCAGGCTCAAGTAAACTGACAATGTAGGTATGATCATGGCTAATGGTGGACTCAGATTTTAGCGTAAGGACAGGGGCTGCAACAGGAAACGACTAATGTCTCTTCTTATGAGTGGCTTTTGTTTTAGAAGCTTACGTTTTTTTTTTCTTTGAATTGGAAACCTTTTATTCCTTACTTGCCAACTCTGCTTTCTTAGTTTAGTTCTGTTTCTCCAAATTAATTACCAACTTTTTAAGGTCCCCAAGTGATGATTTATCTTCAATATTGTAATCTTCAATGCACCTTAACGCACACCTCACAGCAGCCAATTTCTTGTCTGCGGCCTCAATCTGTCCTTTAAGTGAGTTGTCTGCCTTTTTCATTTTTTTGCAAGCAGTCTTTGTGCACTGTAAGTAATCTTTCAACAAAAGCACAGGTTGGAGCTCATTAACCATCTTAAATGCATACATAAGTCTAATGGCCTTAATGTGTTGCTTCTTTTTAATAAGATAAAAGCTGCAAAAATCCATAAGAAGCTAAGAGCTGCAAAAATCCCAAGACCTCAAGAGAATGGTCAACAACATCTACCTTCATCTTTGTCATCCAATTGAAAGAAAATTTCATTACTTCACTCTTCACATCAGGCCTAATTTCTGGTGATAGTTTTATCAATTGCTCTAACAAAAGAATGTAACTCCTCAACAACCTCCGATTTGAACTCTTTCTTCAAATGGGGAGGATAGAAACCTTGTATTGCATCCAAAACAAGCTTTGCAGCACCTGCTGAAAATCCTAAAGCAACAAGAACTTCATCCTTGTTTCCTCCAAGCTTTTTCGCTAATATCTTGGATCAACAGCAACACTGTCAAACCATGCGTCCTGCATGAATCCACAACATCACCGTCAACAAATATAACTCTAAATTGTTGCGCCTCTTCATATCTTTTTACACCAATGACTAATGCTG
>CATIWM010392141.1:0-18374 GCA_949671775.1 Mallotus repandus
ATTTAAAACAAGCATAAAACAAGGACAACAACCTCACAACAACCAAATATTAAATTATGATTCATATTTCATGATTTAAATAATTTAATAAATTTATAGTTTTAATAAATTTCTATTTACATAAATTAATTATTTTTAAAACAAGTATAAGACACAGACAATAAATTGAAACAACTAAAAAATAACTAGCAAAAAAAAAAAATCAACAACAACCTCGTACAACCAAAAATAAAGTTAAAAAAACACTTAAAACAGGCATAAAAAATTGGCAACAACCTAACAACAACGAGCAAACAACAAAAGCAACCCAATAACAATCTCACAACAACTAAATATATAATAACATTTAAAATTTTAAATTATATATAATAGTTTTTGAAGAAATTTTATTTTAAATATTAAAAATGCAACACAAAAATAATTTCATGTTTTAAAATTTGAAATGATAAACCGAAGTTTATTATTCAATTAATTTGTAACAATTAGTATTTATTATATTATAAATATAGTTAGCAATGTAGTTGTTAATGTTGATTTTTGTTACTATTATAAATTCATACTTATTTTCCATAGACCAAAGGACAGAACTAAAGGGACCAAAAGACTAGATGTTCCTTTGCCCAATTAAATTTTAATGTATATATGTAGACATTCTCGGTTTGACCGGCTCGCAACGAAAGCCCAGTGAGATAGAACGATTTTGAATGCAAGAAAATCCGAAACCTTTTCTAGATTGGACTCGGGACCTCAAAATGTCAAATTTAAGCCTAAAACACCAAGCTAAGGCCCGTTGACCCGTTGACCAAGCCTAGGCTGGGTTGAAGAGGCGATCGCCTCCTCCCAAAAAGGTGACACCTCTTCGACCTGGGCCCGAAGAGGCAACGCCTCTTCAGTAGCCGACCTCCTTTGCATTAAACATAAATTTGACAGCATTACACATGGGGGGACCCACTATATCACTAGTCTGAAGATTTGTGCGTGAAAGATGGACTTTTAAGGCAGAGATAAGGTAGGAAAATAGAGGGAAATGAAGAGAGATGAGTATCTTTTATCTTGGCTTAGTTTTAGGGAATTAAAAAAGGGGAAAAGGTTGGAAGCTTAAAAAGGAGGTTTTGGCTAGTTTTAAGGGGAGGTTCTGAAAATTTAAAGAGGAAGGAGAGAGGAGGACGTTTTTTTGAGAGGAAAAAAACCATAGAAAAACAAGAAGAAATGAGGAAGAAGAAGTAGAATCTTAAACTTGAAAGTTGCATTTCTTGGGAAGAAGGAGGTTCACCTTGCATTCAAAGGATTCAAATCATCATAAAACATCTCTAAGGGCCTAGTTAGGAGCTTTTAATCAGTGAGACTTTCTTGTTTTCAATTTTGAAGTCACTCATCCTATTTAAAGTCATATTTATTGATTTTCTTGATTATTATTGTGTTTTGTGTTCATTTGTAGTCACATATGAAGCATGAATGCATGAATATGTGAAGTACTAAGTATCAAGTTGTAGATTTAAGTTTAAATTGCATATAGTTTAAGTTGCTTAAGTTTTAAGATATGTAAGTTTGTTATGTTCTGTTAAAGAGATGACGCCATTTCATAGAGGCGTCATCCCTTCATACAGAGGCCACTCTAAGATTGCCTTCTGGTCAGGAGGTAACACCTCTTCGAAGAGGCAATCGCCTCCCCACGAGAGTCCTGCATAGGTTTGCTACATTTTTGGTATCCTTTTGGTTTATTTTTGGTTTTTGATACGTCTTTGTTGTCTTGTATCTTCAATATTGCATGAGATTGCCATGATATTGAGTTTGTTCAAATGATCAATCTTTGTATAGATAAATTTTCATGCCTATTTTATGCAAATTGAATTCAATTTCTTTTGTAAATGAAATTGTTATCTTGAAACAGAACTAACTATTGTTTGTTGTAGGGATTTCTCAGTGATTTTTAATCACTAAATAGTTAGTGTATTAATTAGTTCTTGAGAGGTTTTATTTGAATTCATTATTGTTGTAATTATATAAAGTGTTGTATTCCCTAATCCTTTCCCCATTTGTTTTGAATGTATGATTGTAAATTCATTAGTATTTGCCTTGAATGTTGAGGTAATAAGCATGTAAACGGGACTAATGTGCAAATTTGAATATAAACATAAAATCGTAAATTATTGCAATCAACAAATAATAAGGAAATAATCAAATAATCAAAGGTAATAAAATACAAAACACACACGGAGGCCAACAACAAGGTTGGGTGGGAATTCAAAAGCCCATACCCAGTTTTAGAACCCGATATCTGATAATGACTTTTGGGTACCTCCGTGGAATCTAGTTGTTGTAAAGTGTATCCCGATTTTCATCCGGATGGCGACTTCATCTCCAATATGTACCCCAAGCCCATCTTGTATTTCCTAGCAGGCACTGAACTTGCACAATACCGTAATCATCAACACTTGGACGCACGCTAAACCCCACTGCCTACAATATATTTTCTATTATAATCCTCATAATTTATATTATTGCCACAAAAAAAATTTTTGATTGATTGTCGCTCACTCCTAAAATAAACCTTCTTCTACATATTGGACGCTCATGTTTAATTAGTATTTATTAATACTTGATTAACTTTTTTTAAAACACATAAAACATTGTGAAATATATAAAACATTTTTTATATTGATTTCTAAAAGTTAAAAAAATTTTGGTAATGGTTTCTAAAAGTTAAAAAAAATTTATTAAATTTTTAATATATTTACGGCTGGTTTAGATAAAAGGGAATGTAGGGGTATTTTGTTTAGCTGTTTACAGCAACTGATAGCTGACAGTAGTTGCTGATAGTGGATAGCTGATAGCTGTTAGCTGATAAATATAAAGTGTTTTGCAAAAGTTTATTAGTTGTTGTTGTTTGTATGTCAAATGACCATTAAGGGTATAATTTATTTGTAAATATAATTCCATATACTTTTTATAATATTGTTTAGTTTTGTAAATTATTTAAAAATATATATAGCAATAAATAATATTTTATTGTCTTGCATAATTTTTTTAAAATAATTATAAGTATAAATATAATAATTATTTAATTATAATTTACAATAATAAATATTTAATTTTTAACTATAAAAAATTAATTATATACTTTTGATTTTAATTTAAATGAAATTATTTGTTGTTATTTATTTTTTAATAAGAATAAAATAGTCTAAATAAAAAATAAATACAAATCAACTATCAGCTGATTGGAAAAAACTATAGAACTTTTCAAATCAGCAGTTATTTTAAATAAAATCAGCTATCAGCTGCTGATTTTGGTGTTTTACCAAACACTTAAATTATAGTTGATTGAGAAAAAACCTTCATTAGCTAAACTAAACGTCCCCGTAATTTTTTTAAATAAAAATTATATATTTAATTATTATTAAAAAAAATTTATCTACTAATAATAAAATAAATAATTTTTTATTAATCTGAAATAAAAAATATTTTTATCATTAAATTAATATGCTTAAATAAATAATAAAAATATATTATTTTATGTACTTATTCATATACTTTATAGCATTAATTTAACAGTCGTCCAGCCGAAGGCTTCAACATGAATATCTCAAAGGTTTAGAAACTTCTTCGTATGCCAGTTTTCTGTCTGAACGTTCAATTGGTTGGACCTTTTCCAAACCTTTGCAAAAGTTTTTGTGGAGGCTTTCAGTTGTTATCTGTGGCCACAAGAATATTAAAGGGACACCCAGGTGAATTTTTCCTCTCTTATGCATGTGACAAGGTCACATTTGGAATGGCTTCTAATGTATATTATAATTAAGAGGTTGCTTTTGTTTGTGTAATGAGAAATAAATTAAATTCATTTGAAAACTATATATACAAAGAGCTATAATATCTTTGGTTGTTGTCATTATATTATTTTATAGCTGCCTCTTTGCCTCTAGATCTGTTCATAACATTGACTTCTTCATCATGTGAGGACCTAAAACATTTATAAAGGCTCTTACTATGCCACCAAATATCAACACTTGCTTCATTATTTTCTTGGGTAATTTTAGTTGTGCAACGAGCTATGAGGATATTCAACTCTTTTTCTGCTCTTCTGTTGCTCTTCTCCATTCTTTCTTCCTTGCAGCGGCCAATACAAGCAGCCAAAAAGGCAAGCAATAGTTGAACATCTTTTTTTGCTTATAAAAATGTACCTTGTCTTGTTATTCATTATGTCTTTTTTGTTCAGTTACTGAACTTGTGCTTTTTTATTTCCAGTCATATGTTGTTTATTTAAGTACCAACAATCATGGGTCTGAACCCTCTTCTGCATTGGATGTTAGTGAAATTACCAACTCCTACTATGAATTGCTAGGTTCTTGCATGAAGAGGTGATTATTATTTTTCTTTTTCCTTTTAATGCATATAGCTTTATTGTCTACATAATATGAGTATATTATTACTGATGTAATACTCTATCCTGAAACATGAAGTAAGGAGAAGGCAAGAGAAGCAATATTCTATTCTTACACGAACTATTTCAACGGCTTTGCTGCAACGCTTGAAGATGAAGAAGTCGCTGAAATCTCAAGTAAGAAACAGATTGCTTTTACTTCATTTTTTTATGGATTATGCGAATTCTCATAACTCGTGAACCTCAGAACGCCCAGAAGTTGTATCAGTTTACCCCAATGAAGAAAATGAGCTGCATACTACAAGGTCATGGGAGTTTCTTGGACTAGAAAGAAATGGACAAATTCCACCTGATTCAATCTGGATAAAGGCAAAATTTGGTGAAGATGTAATCATTGGAAACCTTGACACCGGTAATTAATATGTGATTTGTATAAGTCCTCTTTTAACTTTTGAAAACTGCATCAATTTAGTCCAGTAGTAGCATACTCTTCTTCTTCCTAAAAGCTTTCTTTACCAATGAAATGGGGATTTTACATACGTCTATAGGAGTCTGGCCGGAATCTGAAAGCTTTAAGGATGAAGGGATGGGACCTATTCCGTCAAGGTGGAAAGGACATTGTGATACAAGAGATGGAGTTAGATGCAACAAGAAGCTGATTGGGGCGAGATACTTCAACAAGGGCTTTGAAGCTGCTACAGGCATCCGTCTTAATTCATCCTTTGACACTGCGCGAGATATAGATGGTCATGGTACTCACACCCTTGCTACAGCAGGCGGGCGTTTTGTTTCAGGTGCAAACTTTTTAGGATCAGCCAATGGAACAGCAAAGGGAGGGTCACCTCATGCTCGAGTTGCTTCCTACAAAGTCTGCTGGCCATCTTGCTTTGATGCTGATATATTGGCTGCCTTTGATGCTGCTATTGATGATGGTGTTGACATTTTGTCCATCTCACTTGGAAGTCGTCCTCGCCATTATTATAATCATGGCATTTCAATTGGATCTTTCCATGCTGTTAGGAATGGGATTCTTGTTGTTTGCTCAGCTGGAAATTCCGGTCCTGCAATTACTGCTTCAAATGTAGCACCTTGGATACTAACAGTTGCAGCTAGTACAATTGATCGCGATTTTCCTTCTAATGTGGCCCTTGGAAATAATAAGCTATTCAAGGTTTGCAATTTAGCTTATAGCATCAGTTAATCCATTTAACCATTTTTTAGCATACGAGATTAAATAATAGAGTTGATCTTTTCATCAGGGCCAGAGTTTCAATACTAATACCTTACCTGCTAAGAAGTATTACCCTTTGGTATATTCTGTGGATGTTAAGGCTGCGAATGCCTCAGCTACCAAGGCGTAAGCATACCCATTTTTATTCTTGTATCAGCTCACTTATTGAATTGGTCAAATTCTTATAAAGATTATTACTTTGCCAGACGATTTTGCTTCCCTGGGTCACTTGAACCAACCAAGATAAAAGGGAAAATTGTTTACTGTGAACGTGGTCTAATACCAGATATTGAGAAGAGCTGGGTCGTTGCTCAAGCAGGTGGTATTGGGATGATCCTTGCTAATACGTTCGCCACTCAGACAGTTAGTCCTCGGGGCCACTTTATTCCTACTTCAATGGTCTCTGCAAATGATGGTCTATCCATTTTAGCTTACATATATGGCACAAAGTAAGCTCTTCGTTCTAATTAATTAATTCGATAAGTTTGTCTTCTTTATGTAGAAAATCAGTATTCAATAGAACATTTTGAGGATTTTTCTTTTATTGCAGGTCTCCAGTAGCCTATATAAGTGGAGGTACAGAAATTGGGGAAGTTGCTGCGCCTATCATGGCTTCATTTTCATCTCCTGGACCTAATGCAATCACTCCTGAAATCCTTAAGGTGCATTAATTATAATCTGCAACTGTATAATACTACTCTACTCTTTATTTTTATCGAAGTAATTAATAGAAGGACAACATCTAATCTTTTTTTTACTGAAAATTTCAGCCTGATATCACTGCCCCTGGAGTCAACATTTTAGCTGCATATACAGAAGCATCAGGACCGTCTTCTCTATCTATAGACAAACGACATGTTCCATTCAATATTGTTTCAGGAACTTCAATGTCATGCCCTCATGTTTCTGGCATTGCTGGCCTTATCAAAAGTGTGCATCCTGATTGGAGTCCAGCCGCAATTAAATCTGCAATCATGACCACGGGTACCGTCTTCCCCTTTCAGTTCCTTTACGTTCTGTCTCTTCTTTAATGTAATGATTATGAGTTGATTTTGTGGTATGCTGACAAGTCTGTCGGGGTGTTTTTTTTGGTAAAATTTCAGCGAGAACTAGGAGTAATATCAGGCAACCAATCTTCACTGATTCTCTTGATTTGGCAAGCCCCTTCAACTACGGTTCAGGACATATCTGGCCAAACCGTGCTATGGATCCAGGCTTGGTTTATGATTTAAGCTACAGAGATTACTTGAATTTTTTGTGCTCCATCGGCTATAATAAAACTCAAATGTCAGAATTTGCTGACAAGTCGTTCAATTGCCCATCAAGCAACACTAGTTTGTTGAACTTCAACTATCCATCAATCACAGTGCCTAATCTCTCAGGTAGTGTCACATTATCTAGAACCCTGAAGAATGTAGGAACTCCAGGAGTATATACAGTTCGCATCGATGCTCCTGATGGAATATCAGTGAAGGTTGAACCGGTGAGTTTGAAATTCAACAAGATGAATGAAGAGAAAACATTCAAGGTAACACTTAAGGCCAAAAGTATTGATCGGGGTGGCTTCTATGTTTTTGGTGGGCTGGTGTGGTCAGATGGAGTGCACAATGTAAGAAGTCCTATAGTGGTGAAGCAGGCAGTAAAGCGAGCCTAAGTCGAATTAATTTATTGCACAGTTCTTGAGATCAACAAATTTGTTCAAAAAGTCCATGGAGCCAATAGAAAACTATTTGTTGACTTGACAGCATTTTATGATTCAATTTAAATTTAGATAAAATTATATTTACCTCTCTGAGATTTAACCTAATTCTAACTATTCTCCCTATTGTTTGAAGATCAAACATTTATATCTCTCAATTTTAATTCCGTCAACATTTAAGTCCCTCCGTTAACTTTTTCATTAGGTTTTTTTGTATCAAAATACATTTGTCTCCCTTAATTTATAAAAATAAAATAGTTTAATCCCTAATTTCTAATAAAATAAAAATAATTTAGTCCTTCAACTTTTTAATTATTTAAAATTTCAATACTAACTAAATTTTAGACATGTACACACATCTCCATGAATATAATTTTTTTTAATTATATAAAATTCACACTAACTCAAAAGTCAAGTTGTAATTTTAATAAATCTATAAATATCCATAAATTTATTTTATATTAATTTTTTTTACTTATTTTATTAACTTTTGCTCCAATTAAAATTAGTATTATCTAAAACTAAAGTAACATATAAAATAAATTACTTTAAAAAAGGGTAAAATTAATGAAACCAAACATAAAAAATAAATATAAAATAAAATTAATAAAAATTAATGAATTATTAAATTTTTAATAAAAATTAAATTGATAAGGACATATGTAACCGTTGAACATTTAGTAAAAATTGTGATTTTAAAATTGAAATAATTTGAAAATTAAAGAACAACAATTTTTTATTAAAATAAAAAGGATTAAAGTGTTAGTTTTTACAAAATATAGAAAGTAAAATGTTTAGTTTATATAAAATAGAGGGAGTAAAATGTCTTATTCATTAAGATACTAACGGAAAAGTTAACAGAAGGACTAAAGTGTTGACGGAACTAAAACTGAGGGATGTAAATGTTTAATTTTCAAACAAGAGGGATGAGAGTTAGAATTAGGTCAAACCCGAGGGAGGTAAACGTAATTTGCTCTTAAGTTTATTATCTTGTAACACTAAAATAAAAGTGCATATCTTTCATTGATGATTGCTAACTTTGTCACGTGGCTTTGGCAATTAGCATAATACATATGCAGCTCCCTGAACTTGCCACAATTGGTCATTTTGCTACCTGTACTTTCACTTTTGGCAGATTGCTACCTGAACTTGGCTATAACATGATATATAAACACATGTCTTCTTAGCTGGCAAATTGCGTGCGTGGAATTTATTTAAAGCGTGTGAAGAGAAATAATATTCATAGAAGTTTTTTTTTTATATATAACGGTCATATTTCTTAATTTTGCATCTTCTTCCTCTTAATAATCTTCATTCTTCTTAACATCTTCTTCATTTTTCCCTTGGTTATATATTCTTCCTTCTTCATCACCTCCGACTTCTTCCTTCTACCTCTTACCGTTCTCTATTCAGCCACATTTTCATTACTAAAAAACCTTGGAAATAGAAGACAAGGCCGATGGCATCTCAATCAAAGACCATTGCAAGTAACTCAATTGACAGTCAAATGCGCATACCTTATTGTGATTGTAATCAAGCGGCAGTTCTTAAAATGTCAAAGACAAGTGCAAATCTAGGAAGATGGTTCTTTGGATGCCCTCGTTTTAGTGTAAGTTAAGCTCTAATTTTCATAATTGATTTCAAAAATTGGGGTTTAGGGTTTTGTTAAGATTCATTCAATATATATAATTTATAGGTTGCAGGTCAGCATCCTTGTGGGTATTTCCAATGGTTTGATCCACCAATACGTTATCATTTGAAGCGACATTTTTTGCAGCTCATGCATAGAGCTAGAGAAGTTGAAATAGAAAGAGTTGTTGCCCTAGAAAAAGTGAAGAAATTCCACTTATTGGTTATCATTTTAGTATTAGTTATAATGTGAACTTCTACTTACATAAAGTAGAAATATATAGAAGCTCATGAGTCTTCACAAAAAGAAAAAAAAAGAAACCTAAATAACTTATACAGTTTTACATAGCAAAGAATGAAGCTCATTAATTGAGTCTTTACAATAACCTAATTATATGTTCATACTACATTTTCCAAAAAACTCTTTTCCCTTTCTCCATATGGCCTCCTGGTAGTGCTGAAGCTGTTGTGCCTAAAATAGAATTCTGACTTTGACAAAATGTGGTCTCTGTGGACTTTGCCTATGCTGACTATCTTGTTTGCATCTGGTGGTTAGCTCTCTCCATTTGTAGTTGTTGTGAAGTAATTTCATCCTTCCCTTTAAATTTTAATCCATGAGGGTAAAATCCAACATCTCAGGTTGAGTCACCAACTTGTTTGAGGTCTTTATAGTTTATAACTCTGCTACTTCCCCTTTCACCCTGTCATTTTCAAAAACTAGTCATTCAATGTAATTGCAAACTCAATATTGATGTCTAATTCTTTCAAAATATGGTCCACACAGTAAAAAAACACCCACCATTTCAAGACTAAGCCTTGTTTTTAAGTTTGTGTATACTCCAACACCAGAAAAATGCTTCTTTGAATATCGAGAAGGCTTTAGTTGTGAGCATGTTCTTTTCACATTGTTTGTTTCATTTGTATCTTGTGTGCTTTGTGAGTTGGCCCTAAAAACACATGCACTTGAACTACTAATGCCTTTATCTTTTGTGCTTTCTCTCTTTGGAATGACATGAGCTTGTGAAGACTAATTTCAACATACAAGTCAAACAAAATTTACAATACACATAAAATGCACAATACACAAAATGCACTATTAAGCTATAAAATGCTCACTCACAAAGGTTGAATAATACCTGAGGTTGAAGCCTTTCAGAATTTCCAATTTTTGCATTAATCTAACAAATAAAAAAAGCTCATTAAAATTGGTAAATATTAAGTGTTATATCAGAATTTTCATTCAAGAGATTATAATTGTACCTGATTTGTATTTTGGTTCCTCTTTAGTTAACAACCTTTTTTATTATGACCTTGTTGCTTACATACACTGCATGTCATCTTTGCACCCCTTCTTGGAAATTTATTAACTTTTTAGTCTTCCAGGCATAGATTTAACTGTTAGTGGCTCAATACATGGGTGGTCTTTGTCCTTCCATAATTTAATGCCTGGCACACATTGTATGTAATGTGTGTATGTCTTCAGGTATATGTCCTTACGTGATCCATATTTCTGTGATACATAGCAGCAATAGCATGTGGACAGGGTATTCCCTTCAGCTGCCAAGATTGACATGTGCACTCTTCTTTCTTTAAATCCACTGTGTGACCATATGGTCACCTCGAAACCTGAATCTCCATTCCAAAAAAAGTCATACTTCATAGATTCTTCTTTGTTTTTTTCGAACCTATCCATTGTTGTTAGAGAAATGCCACAAATTTAGGTTTGGCAAAATCATTCATAACTTGAATGCTCTACATTAGCTTTATTCTAATCTCCTCATACATAGTCACAATTGACTTATGTCTTACTGTCAATATCTAAGCATTGAATGTCTCACACATATTGTTCTCTAATACATCACTCTTTATGTCACATAACATCTAACCCATCTCTGTTTATTATAGCAAAGGAGGTCCTCTACAATTCCTCTTCCTAAATTGTTTAATTCTTGCAAATTATCCCTCAATTCTACTTCAAAACTACTTCTAGGACACAATAAAAACTTTTTTCGTTGTTCTTTGAATCACCATTTTTTTGCCCAATTAGAACAAATATGTCTACTATACATCCTATATTCTATATAAGGCAACTCAATCTCAATTGCAGATACCAACCCCTAACAATAAAAGCATACAATAAATAATAATAAAAATAATGGCATTTATTTAAAAAATATTCAATATTAATAAGGTTAAGTTACTTACCTTTTGCATATCTGTCATGAGGACAAAACCTTCACCATTTCCCATTTGCAAATCATCTTGCAAAACTCTTAAAAACCAGCTCCATGTATCCTTGTTTTCAACCTGAACCACTGCCCATGCCACATGGTACATTTGCCCATTTCCATCCTTTACAACAGCTGCCAATATATGTCCTCTATAGACACCCTTTAAAAAGCATCCGTCCAAGCCAATGACCTTTCTACAACCCTCCTTGAAGCCTTGTTTCAGAGCATGAAGGTAGATATAAAATCTATCATAAAGTATCTTCCCTAAATGGCTTGAGGTATCTGTTCTTACAAAGCATGTGCTACCTGGATTGAAGGCATTGATTTCATCTGCATACCATTGTATCATGTTGTATTCATCAACATAATTTCCCATAAATTGAGACATAACCCTCAATTTTGCTCTTCTATACATAGTTAGCCCAACTTTAACCTTTAATTGCTTCTTACACAACTCTTGTATCTACCATATCTTTATTGAAGGTTGTGACAAAATTCTTTCTTTGAAGAAATTGGTAATAAGCTTTGAAGTGCATAACTTGTTCTTGTTTGTTCTACCATACTTATGCACTGGATTATGTGTCTTCAGAGTAAAATCTTTGGTGTTCCCATAAACACTTGCATGTAAATGCCAATCACAATTTTCTTTCTTGCAAGTCACTTTCACTTTGTGAGAATCATTAGGTCTCAATCTCACAGTGACTCCTCTCACCACAACATACTAGGCCACAGCTTCCCTAAATTGCATTGCATTTTCAAAAATCATTCCAATTTGCCAAACTGGTATTTCACAAGTGGGATCATACTGAACTCTATGATTCTATGTTCTTTCACGCACCTCATTTTCACTTAAATCTCCACTAATGCTAATGTCACTACCTAGATCATCACTATCAAAATACTTCTCATTACCAGCAACCTTACCTACATATCAATTCCCTCCCTCCCTTGAATCATCATACTCAACATCAATGCTAGCTTCTCTAAGGTCAATGTGGTCATTAGCAGTGGCATTTCCCCTAGTTGGTCTTCTTCTTCTGTAGTTTAGAAGTTCTTTTCTGGCAGCTAGGACTTCTTCATTAACATCACTGCCTTCATCTTCAGTATTTACAATGTCATCTATAGGAGGTGCTTCACCATCTGTGTTGTTTTCTTCTTCATAACTATCACCCTCACAAGCTTCATCTACCCCATTGTAAGCCTCATCTGCACTCTCCTTGGCCTCCCCTTACTCAGCCTCCCTTTGCTCTGCCAATCCTTGCTCAGCCTCCCCTTACTCTGCCAACCCTTGCTCAGCTTCCCCTTGCTCTGCCAACCCTTGCCCAGCCTCCCCTTGCTCTGCCTCCCTTTCCTTCGACACACATTTTGCAACACCACCTCTTTCCTTTCTTTTTATATTACTTTTACTTGCACTTACTGTAGCCCTAGATTTTTTAGTTGCCTTTCCTTTTTCAGCCCCTTTAGTTTGTGAATAAACATTTTCAGCCCCTACATTTTTACCCCTTACTTTTTCACTACATCCATTCATCACACCTTCAACATATACATTAACCATACCATTACACTCCTTCGCCTGTTGTAATAAATCCATAAATTGCCTATCATCCACCATCTCTCGCCGTCCATCAATTAAAGATAGTCCATTTTCCTTGTATGATAAATTCACATTAGTATAGCCTAGTTTTTCCATTACATCAACCGAATCTAAATACCCAGTTTTGTCTATATCTAGTCCATGTTTGGGCATTATTTCCCCACCTATATACACTAATTCATCTTCCAATAAAGCAAAATGACCACCATGATAATAATATATAGAAAATTTGTCCATTCTACATAAACAACATTAAAATAATATCACTAACATTACTAAATAGCTTTAATCCCAAAATTCTTTGAGTTTTCTATTCATTACAATAAGCAATAAAATAAAAAAATCCGACTTTGACAGATGAATAGAATCAAGTTGCAGTGCATGCAACAAAAAAAACCTAACTTTCACCTATAATAACAAAAATAACAAGTTACAAGATACCTTATTTGCTTTCATAATGAGGATAAAAATGTACCTTCGTTTCTTTATAAAACTTCTTCTAACTCTATTTTTCTTTAAAAGTTTGACTGTCTTCTTTGTTTGTTTCTCTGCTTCAAGCGTCTAACACAGTCATTCACAACTCTAAGCGTTTAACACAGACTTTGTCTACTTCTTTTGGATTTCACAACAAAAATGCTACCAATATTACTAAACGAAGCTCATTCCTTGAATCGACAATTTAGGAGTTAGAGGTTTTGAGCTGAAATAGAAACTCATAGCTTCATTCGATCAATTTAAGGATAAAAATTTTTGGGTTTAGATTCTTAAGCTTTAGCTGCATCAATATGAGCTAAAGTTTTTATTTCTCTCGATGGAGTTATATATCATGTTATATTGATGGAGTTATAGGTTTAAAGCTTCACTAAGATAAAAGTCAAATTTTCACTTTTACACGTGTCGTTCATGTATCATCCGAGTCAGTGCGACTCAGCAACACACGCATCCTTTATTTGCAAAACTTCCAGAAAAGTGTTTATATATCATATTATAGCCAAGTTCAGGTAGTAATCTGGAAAAAATTAAAGTACAAGTAGCAAAATGACCAATCGTGGCAAGTTCAGGGAGTTGCATATGAATTATGCCTATTAGGTAAGCAATATTCTTCATGTCCACAATTTCTTCTGGTCTTTTTTCCACCTATATATATATATAGGTGGATGTTATAAAAAAAATAAATTTTGAATTTCTTGTTACTGTGTTCTGTTGTTAGATGGATAAGAGCAACAATCATTAGTTTGTTTGTAGGGAAAGGCTATATGCATAATGGGATAATAACATTGTTAATCATATAACCCATATCATTTTTTAATTAATTCCAATAAAAAAAATTTCTATATATTTAAAAAAAAAAAATTTTATTAAACATATCCATTAGTCAACCATTAAAATTAAACTTTTTTATATTTTAATTCTAAAATTTTAAACATATTATGTTTTATTTTTTGAATAAATGATGTTGTTATCCCATAATAAATAGATAATAACTTTAAAAGTAATTTTTTATTTTATTATTGGAAAAACTCATAAGTTGGTCCTCCAACTTATGCATTTTATTCTTTGAGGTCTTATATATTTATTGTGTTTTAAGAGCCCTTAAATCTTTATTTCTTACGACATCAAAATCTTTTTTTGACAGTATGTAGAAATAATAAAAAAAACAATGTTAACTGTATGTCCATATAGGATAATCTTCTCCAATAAGAATTTATAAAAAAATTAGGTTTAACCAAATTGAATCAAGTTTGAACAAATTGAAGTAGCAATAAATTGAAGGAAGCAAGATCTAGTAGAGACGATGTCACATTGCAAAAGTATAAAGAAATGACAATGGCATCTGAAAGTGGCATTGATCGAATCAATAATTTTGAATTAGCAAGCTTCGATGAAGTTACAAATAAAATATCTAGTGCGAGGGATTTAGCATGCATGTGTCAGAAGCCAGCAAAATGGTTTATTTTAAGAACTAACAGTAACGCAAGAAGAAAATTCTAAGGTTATGCAAATCAAGTAATTTCATGTTTGTTTTTTATTTTCCATTTATTTTCATGATTGCTTTAGTATATTGTTTGATATTAAATGCATAGGGGAGCACTGTAAATTTTTTAAATGGCATGATAAATTGTTAAGTGGGAGGTCTTCGATGATGTAGAAATTTCCACCTGGGTTTCGCTGCAAATGCATAATTTAAAAGAGCGTGAAAACACTATAACTGGTAAGGCAGTGCAACAAATAGAAGCACTGAGAATTGAGATTATGAATTTGAAGATTTTCTTGCTTCGATAAAAAAAAAACTAACAGCTATGTAAGGTGAAGTAAGGATTTTTATAAAGTTGGGTTTATTTTTAGTTATGGGTTTGTTCTTATTCAAAGTGTATCAAGGTAATGTATAAGGTTCAGTGTGTTCAATGTTTTGCTTGTTGTATGGTTCAATGTTTTGTTTAATGTTTTATAGAATGAATTGTGCACATTTTTTTATGCATGTTTAGTAATAGTTTGCTACTATGTATAGTTTGAACTTAATGGTTATGAAATGTGAATACAGTTGTTTTCAAATGGCTTTTTCATCTTGAAAAATGACAAGCTAATGGCATATTTTTTTGCTATTTGTGTAAGCTATATTGTTGCTATTTTAGTAAGCTAATCCAAATTCTTGCTAAAAATGCATACTTGCTACTAAGAAATAGGACAAAAAAAACAAAATACAAACATAAGTAAAACACAAACCCAATTATATTTCACTTTAACAAAAATGCCAAATTGAAATTTCACAAGTTTCATAACTATCTTTAACTTTAGTATTTGTTGCATTTTGCAACAAAATATTAAAATACCACAAGTTTCAAAATCACATTCTATCACCATTGAATAACAAACTAATAGTTCAATTTGTTATTAGTTTGAATATTCAATTGATAAAAAGTATTTTCTTCTTTGAAAAGTTTCTTATTATTAAGGTTAAAGTTCTTCATATTATTAATGCCTTATTGTTGATTTTGAATTAACATATATTGAAGTATGTTCAATATTGAACATGGTTAATCACATATCTTAGTCATACTTCAATATATTAAATGGTAAAAATAATTTTGCGCTTACATTAGAATTTAGAATTTTAAAACCTTTAGTCACTTACTAATCTATAGATTTAGGTGTAATTTTCATTCTCGTTAAACATTTCTTCCAAAGGGGTAGTTTGTCTCTTGGGGTGAAAATATTTTCAAATCTAGGCCTAGTGGAACTCTGACTTGCAGTTCCCATAAAAATCATTTATAACTCTAAATTATATAGAATTGCAACAAGGTTGCCTGACAATGGCATTCCTTGGACATGCTCCCAAGCCATTGTTGCATCTAATAGTTGTTGTGCCTTTTCCCTTTATGCTAGACCTAATTGTGAAAAAAATACTATTCAATAATACTAATTATTATATAAAAATATTAAGCCTAAAGAGGCTATACAATATAATCACACTAACTTGCTTGAAGCCGAAAGAGGCTATACAATATAATCACACTCAGTTGCTTGAAGCCCAAATATGCTATACAACACAATCACACTCACCTACTTGAAATTCAAAGAGAATATGTAGCACAATCATAATCACAGTCACAATAAGAGTCAAAGTGACTCATTTCATGAAACTACCATTATGCGATTCAGTCTGATTACATTTTCTATTATTAGTTCGATTTCAATACTAACCTATGTTTTTAAATTAGAGTTCACAGAGATCTAATGCAAATGAAAAGAAACTCAGGTATGATTTTTAAACTCTAGAGTTTGTTTTATGCCTTTATCAAAATTTGTGTGTTGCAACCATGACATTAAAATAAGAAATTCTCTAATCAAATGTTATTGGCGAGACATACAAATTCCTCTAAAGTAAAGGGGCAATTTGTTGTAGTTATTTTTCAAAATCCTGAAAGTTAATGATAAATACATGAAAATCTCACCAATAAATAAAATTGATGAAGAGAAATAACTTTTAAGCCATTTTAGAACCATTCAAGACATTTTAACTTTACAAACTAATTACATCACTTGCCATCAAGGTGTTTGTCCATAAAAAAAGAGTCCTAGGTTCCAAAAAAAAAACTAATGGATAATCAAGAAGAACAGCTACTATGAAGATTAAGGATTATCCAAGAGAGGTGTGAGCTTTTTACGAACAAAAATTGATATAAAAATAGAAAATAAGCCAAAATTCTTTCGCTTTCATTCTACTCTCAATTCTATATCTATTCCCAATCCAAAAACTACCTAAATACTCCTACAAATCCCCTATAATTTCAGCACAAAATCAATTCCAAAAACAACGTCAAATCAACCTTCAAATGACCACCAAACTCCACTTTACTCAAACCTCATTTTCTTGATTTAATCTTTTGTTTTTAGTGAATATTCTATAAACACCCGAATTTTTTTGAAAATTTTAAAGTATATTTTAAGACTTGCAGTGTTAATAAATATTTTATTAATACTGAGATTATTATTTTGTGAAATTAAATTTGAATAATTGGTGATAAAAATTATTTTAATTATTAGTTTCTAAAAGTGGGTTAAGTTTATTTTAATAAAATTATTTTATTGTGTGTATTTTAAGATTTAGAGAGAGAATTTGATTTTTATATAATATTCTTCTATTATTGTTATTGTTATTATTATTATTTTAAAAAAAAAGGACAACAGAAAAAAATTTTACGTGAAGTGGCTACTGCCACTTCACTTCTTCTTCCTCATCACCCATCACCATTTCTTTTCTTTCTTTCTTTCTTCCTCCATTTCTGACCAGTAGACACTGTCATCACCAACCTCTTCCCACCTACAGCCACCTCGCCGTCGCCTGACCGCCGTCCAGCAGCAGCCCTCTTCTCTGGTCGGTTCGGTTCAGTTTTGGCCGATTTGAAATTTTTGGCCCGCGACTTTTCCGACGTCCCCAGTTGGAAATCTTTAATTCTTTAGCTTCCTCATCCTTTAGGCTTCCCAAATCCTTAATTTGTTTAAGGATTTAACTCTGGTAAGCCTCTCAAAATTCAATTTTTAGTTTATGTGTTTTTGAGTAAATTATCGTTTTGAGCTTGTTAATGATTTTATTAGATGTTGGTGATATGGATTATTTGTTTTAGATGTTATGAGCTACCCATTGATGATTTTTATTTATTTTTCTGAAATTGTTTTGAAATTTGTACTATTTTCGATGATCGGAGTTACTGTTCTGGTACCGCTCTGATCACAGGTTGAATATATTTTTAATAAATTCTACTGATTATTTTGAGTAAGTTTCATGAAGAAAGTTTATTAAAACTATTTATAGAATTTTTATTATAAATTTTTGAATGTTTATGTGAAAAATGAATTTTTGGAAAAATTAGTGAATTTTATATTTTTGTTGAAATTAATGTAAATTAATATGCTTTAGACAGTATTTGAGTAATAAATGGTATAAAAATAATTTTTATGAATTATTTACTATTTTTAGTTAATTATTAGTAAATTCCAAGAAATTATTGGAATTTAGCAAATTAATTAATTTTAATTGAAATTGTTGTTAATTATTCAGTTTTAGACTATTTTTATTAATAAAGGTATGAAAAATAATTTTTATAGTT
>CATIWM010392168.1:0-18685 GCA_949671775.1 Mallotus repandus
AAAATTTTCATGTGGTTAATTTAATATTTAAGTTGATTATATGAATTTATTTATGATTATATATATTACCACATGCATGATTATTCATTCTATTATCATGAATAATATTTGGAAAGATGCTTTAGTGACATTTATTTTATTATGTTTTATTTACTTTAATTATTTATGATATAAGTTGATTTGGAGAAAAATGGTAGAACGTGCTACTTGGTTGGTGTTACTAGGACCACGTGTGCTCTAGCTGAGATCTCGAGTCTAAAAATTATGTGGATTAGCTTGGTTGAGGTTGTTCTCTCGAGCAGTGTTATGGTTGTGACTCGGTGGAAGTTGATCTCTCGGGCAGTATGTGAATTGAGCTCGGTAGAGTTTGTGCTCTCAGACCGGAAATAAAGATGTAACTCAGTTGAGGTTGTTTTCTCGAAAAATCTAAAATAGATGAAGTGATTGGGTTGCGGCTGTAACTCGGTTGAGGTTGATCTCTCAGGACTACCGTCATTTGGATTTAAGAGAGCTTGATGGCTATTAGAATTAATGGTTTAGGTGTTCTATCATGTTTTCAACCAAATATTTTAAATTTATATGATTTCATATGAGAATTTCATATTAAGGTGATTTGTAAAGATTTTTGGAATGGATTTTATATAAATATAATTTGAGTAAAGTAAGGGATTTTTAAATATTTATATTTATATTTATTTTAGTTAAAAAGGTTTAAAAAACTATTTTAAAACCAGCATGCATTTTATAAAATTGATTTACTTAGCAAGATCTTATTCTTCTCAATTTATTTTTCCAAGATCTAACAATTAGTCTGGTATTAGTTGAAGTCTGCGTTGGATTTTTTTTTCTCCGACTATTTTATGTAGGTCTATTTAATATTTGTATTGTGTATTAAAATCTAGACACCGCAGTAGTAGATGGTTTTGAATAACTTATATTGTTGATTTTAATTATGTTGGAGAAATATGTATTTGATTATGGTGGATTATGGTTTAATGGTGTTGTGTTGATTAATTTTATTTGTGAAAAATTTCTAAGGCTTACTATGAATTTTGAAAGTTTCATGTTTTTCTATTCTGTAATGCTAGTCATGTGCCCTTTGAGTTCGGATAGTGACAGATATTTTATTATTATTATTATTATTATTATCTATATACAATCTATAATAGCCGAGTAAACAAATTTTACCACCTAGGACAGACTTTATCAGTGATGCTGCAAAATGTTACCATGTGGCTTCCTAAAATTTGAGAAATTATAGTGTAACACAAGAAGTTAACCTACCAATTTGATTTTTTCCTCTGTCCAAAGAACAGAGCAACCCAACAGTCACTTAATTAATTTCATCTTCTTTTCACCATCTTTCTCTGCCCCAATAAAAGAGCAACATAACAGTCAATCAATTTTGTCTTCTCACTTACTCACTTTTGTCTTCTTTTCATCTTTTTTTCTATTCCTCAAACTCACAAAAATGGTGGTCTCAAAATCTAGCAATGAATCAATCCGACAATAGAGACTGGGTGAGAATATGAAGAGAATGGAAGAGCTTAACTTGAAAAAGGTCTCTGACGGTTTCCCTACCCACAGTCTTGAGAAATCTCCGGTAAAGCTATCTTATTTTTTTCATTTTTGGCAATGAGTTTTTTGCATTTCAAATTGGTTGTGCTTTTTTATTTGGAAATCAATGATTTTGTTGTCTTACAATATGAAATACTGCTATACAGTAAATTTCTGTTCTTAAATATGTGTGGTGTGTATATTTAATTTCCATTGTTGAAGTTTCAGTTCCAACGTAGATCGAATTTTACCCTGTCATATTCGTTTATCTGTGAAGAATTTGAGCACCTGTTCTTTTATTAGGACTTGGCTCTAATAGCAAATATTAAATTACATGTCTTGTTATTTACTAAAGATGCTACATCTCAAATTCAGAACCTGAATGTGCTCAAAGTCACTATTTTTCGGAAATGTAATAATCTTGTGATTGCTAATTTATTTTATTTTTAAAATATTATTTAAATAAAAATTGGTTAAAAATGTGCTCAAACATTTATTTTCCAGAAAAAATAAATAAATCAAAAAGGAACTTATGGAGTGGCAGATATAGAATATCAAAGAGCAAAGAAAATATGTTTTTAGGCTATTTCACCAAGGATTATGTTGCAGTTCTGGGCTCTGAAAAAACTGTCATGTCAACATCTTACCACAATCAGGCAGAGCTTCTGCATAAGGAATTACTATATGATTCTTTTATTTCGTATGCTTCAGTTATTATGGGCATTTTTGCCAGCAAGATGGTAGGTTATTGTTGTTCATTTTGTTCTTTTATGGTTATCTTTCCTGATAGCAAGTATACATCTGCTTTCATGTGTCCATATCCTGCTTTTCCTTATTGCTATGTTGTATTTAAGTTTACGGTCTTGCCCAGTTATTTTGTGCTGTTAACTTTAAAAGCTATTCAAACCTCATAAAAATTCAACACATTGAGTGGAATAATAAGTAATAACATATAGCTTTTTACTTAAATGACAAGTGTAGCATTTGTTTTCGCACATGGTAAGTTAGTATTTGTAATGCGTTGAGAATCTCATTATTAAACTTCATTAGGAGCTGCAGTTTGATGTTTTTAAAAGAGAAGGAAGAGTCATCGGTATAGGTTATGGTCTTCGCTCGCTTCTCTTGGAGTGTCTTTTTGTTGATTATGGCAAGAAATCATTTAGAATTTTTTTGGAAACAACTCTGTTCTTTTTGGTTTGCATATTTTTTGAAGGTTCAAAGGAATTTTTCCAATTTTATGTTCAATTATATTCTTTTAGTGAAGATTTTTCTTTTCTTTATCCCAGCTGATTTGTCTTCTCGCTAAAACTAAGTTTTTTACCGATGTGCTTCTGCATTCTCATTCATTTTGTTTCCTCCTTTCTATGGAGAGAGGATGAATACACTAACAATTCTTTAATCATCTATTTTAAAATTTTACAATTTTCTAAATATTGTGTGCTTGTGTATCTGTGCTTACCTTGGTGTACATATGTGTTTGGATCTGCACTGCTAATTTATTTATTTTTTCCTTTTACTGCCTATTTATTTATTTATTTCTTTTTACAGCATGATGAACTTTGGGAAGAATTGATTAGGCAGTGTTTTAACAAACCAAAAATTGTATATTGAGAACCTAATTTACATATTACTAGCACACTGACTTATAGTTTTACATTTCTTTGCGCTTCTTTCTGAAATTTTCACTGGACATATTCTGCTACCTTTTAGGTGGGAGTGTTGTTGGAGCATACTGTTGGCAATCTTGATCCCCTATATATTGTAAATATGGTACCCAATGGGCTGGAGATTCCTCAATGAGTAATCGGTTTTCAAGTTTTGGTTGTATACTTTTTTTTTTAATGTGGTTTTAGGTTTTCCATCCCTTTCTTTAGTAATTGATCCAAATTGAGCAAAAAAAAAGGTATTAATTTCAAAAAGAAAAGGTAGAGCCTTTAATTTTTTTTTTCTCCCCTCTGTTATTTGATCTATGGTGACTTATGGTCATGCTGTTCATTCTGCTTAGGCTTATGCCATGAATGATGAAGTTTATAGGGTTTTGAGTCAGCAAATGGAGTATTATTCAAATGATCCTAATGTCGACCAGATTAATAGACTAAAAGCTTAAATGAGTCAGGTAATTTTATGATCCTTTTCCATAAACTTATGATATTGCTCCTTATATTATGTGAACAAGTTTATAATGATAGAGAAAAAGCTCCTAACCTTATATTTTGCAAGCTCCAACTTGGATCGCAAAGATTCATCAGCAATCTCATCAAGCAAGTCATCAACTTTGTATACAACATTTTTTAGCTCATCAAGCCAATCTTTCATAGCTTGCTTCATGATCTGCTTCTGTTCAGCATCATCGAGTAGCACTTTTGTAGTAATCATAGTTTTCTTCAACTTATCCAACAATTCAATGGTAAAGTCTTCTTCCTTTGATGAAGTCAAGAAACTCACGAGAAGCCATCCGAGTGAACAA
Source organism: Mallotus repandus (assembly GCA_949671775.1). NCBI lineage: Eukaryota > Viridiplantae > Streptophyta > Magnoliopsida > Malpighiales > Euphorbiaceae > Mallotus > Mallotus repandus. The sequence continues at coordinate 4,025 of CATIWM010392168.1, forward strand.
AACCTTAAAAAGAGCAGAGAGAAATGCCCGTCCCACTATCACCTCGGCCAAGATCAAACTGATGAAGAAAATACAATGACTCTGAAACAAATCAATCAAACAAGAAGAAGTAGAGGGAAAAAAAGAACTAAATTCTATTATCATTTCATAAAGTTTACACTATTACTGCAGCATAGCTCACCCCTATCTTCTTGCTGACAATCAGCATTATCCCTACTATCTCTGGAGGAAGGTCATCAAAACCCATTGGTTGATGAATTACCTTTTGGCTCCATTTTATGTTTATTCATGGTTTTCGATCTTTAGCACATTAGGTTAGTATATCTCTCTTCATCCTTCACGATTTGATAGAGTCAGCTTCATTGATACCTCATCTTTATCATTTATTGGCTGGGAAATTTCGGTAGAAAATATGGGTGTTGACATATTTCTTGGCAGCATTTCAAATTTTCAAGCTCCAAGGAAATCAAGGACAAGGATGATAAAAATTATAACGAAGGGATAAAGATAATGCTTCAGCCTCTAATTATAACAAATAGAAAACTTGGTTTAATTTTCTGTTTTTTTTTGAATTTCTTCATGTTAAACTTATATATATGATAAATTTTAATATTTGGTTATGTACTCTAATTGAAGTTAGCTAGAGGTTAAGTTTCAAATATAATTTTGTTAAAATTTTGTCTATATATATATTAATGAACTTAAATGTTTATTCCATTTTTATTTTTTTAATTATATTTTTATTTATTAAATTTATCATATATATATTATAACTTGCGCATCTCGCCGGCTATTGACTAGTAAAATATATAATAAGTAAATGCATGAATTTTTGCCACCTTATATTGTTAGTGCCATGTGGCACTTTATATGCTTCATAGGTGTTTTGCAATCTTGCTTCCATTTTGCTCTTAGGTGCTTTTAATTTGCTATGGATTTATTTCAGTTACACAATTGAAAAGCAGTGGAAAATGAATGGTTTTGAAACAAATTTCACTTCTCTAGTGGCCAATATGTTACTGAGATTGTCATTTGTGGCTTGAAATATCTTTGCATGCAATTGGTACTGAGTCTTGATAGACATCTATAGTAACAAAACTGTGGTAAAGGCAGAGACTGTATACCTTACTAGAAGAGTCTTCACCAACGGTCGTGTTGTAGAATGCAGTCTAGGGTCTCTATCTCTTAAACTATATTGAAAATTTTAAAAGTTTTAAGTCATTAATTATTATGATTGATAACTCTGAATTGAATCCTTGTCATGGAACCTGCATGGACAAGAGGAATTGGGTGAATGGATGGGGTTTTTCCTATAAACACTCTGAAGATTAAGTCAGTATTTGTTTGAGAAAAAACAATAATAAAGCGAATAGAGTGGAATAAAATGTTATTGGATGATTTCTTGTATGATGATATGATGGAATGATGGCCATGGCTTGTAGAATGATAGAATATAAAGATGAATGATATGAGATGGAATGAGTTGTATATATAGGTGAAAATATACATAAACCTGAAAGGAATAGGACTCCTTGATCTTGTAGGACTTGGTTTCCTTGGTGTGTGGAAATTGAGTATCATTCCTCATTGATAGAGGATTATAGTCCTTATTAGAGTAGGATATTGATATAGGATATTAAGAGTTCCTTCTGAAAGTATGTTCGGATATTTATATTTGAGTAATCCGAAGTGACATTTTGCATGTTGGAGCAATATTTTGAGCATTTGTAATGTTGTTGTCGTCAATGTTGTTCAAGCTTAATGTTGTCAAACACTTAAAAGTAACTTGGTTTTAGTCCGAGTAGGTACCAAGTACTTGGAGAGTTGCTTGGTCTTACGCCGAGTAAGTGCCAAGTACCCAGGAATGCCTTGGGCTTATGCCGTGTAGTGCCAAGTACCCAGGAGTGCCTTGGGCTTATGTCGTGTGGTGCCAAGCACTTGTAGAGTGACTTAGTCCTATTTTAGAGGTTGCCAAGTACTTAAAAGTAGTTTGGTCTTAGGCACGCGTATCTTGCTCGGACACCATTATTCTTGCTCAGCATGATTTTTGATAATTGACAGTTTTGAGCATCATTGTTGATGTCAAATAGATGGTCAGAGTGTCTGACTATTTTGATTATGCTTATAGTAGCATCCACGCTTGTAGCCAGTGAATGTGTTTTTCTAGCGATAATGATAAACAAAAATAAAAATCTTGGGATCGTTTGATCTCCCTTAGCAATTAATGGTCAGTTCTTGATGTGTTCTCATAGATATACCAATGTGATTGGTGCGTGTTTTTCATGGGTAATAATTATGTATTCATGAATGAACATCTATTTATAGATGTGTAAGCGTGCTTGTGTGACAAGCTTATAAAAATAAATAGTAGAGAAGTAATGATAACTAAAAATAAATGATTGAGAAATAATTTTTATCTATGGTGGTGCTCTTGTCCCGTTCTTGGTTCCATAAATATTTATGTTTGTTGAAGTTGTACAGTTGTTGTTGAGTATTTGAAGCCAAGATCTCAATTTCAAAATTCATACTTAGATCATCGATTTGTTGTATAGTTGCTTCAAGTACATATATAATTTTATTTTAACGCTTAACGCAGATGTAGCATACTAGCATGTATACTTAGAATGAAACTCCTCCATGGCTATGTGATTTCATCGGGGGCCATAACTAGATGTAGGTTATAAAGCCTGTTTGAAGTAAATATCTACCAGAATTGCTCATTGCTCAGAGTCTGAGTACTCATGAAGTCATTGTCTGAATAGTCGATACTCGGTGGATGTAACTGCTATACTAGTACTGAGCTCGCTTGAGCAACCTTAAACTTCATTGTTATCCCTTCGTTTGTCTTGGATCAATACAACTCTTTCTCAAAGTCACAATCAATTGTGTTATTGCTTTTTTTCACTTTCCCAAATTCAGGTGTACTTATCTCAAGCTCAAAATCTTCTTTGTTGTTCATGTCATTACTGAATATAATTAATAGTCTTTGATCATTAAAGCCTTGTCCATCTTGCTGATGTTAGGCACTACAGCTCAGCATGGAATCTGAACTTTGTAAAACCTCATGCAATGTTTATCTTTGACTCTGGTTTAGCTTTAACTAGGACGACTTTCGAAACTTGCTTACCAACTCATATGGTCAGTTTTAGGTTAGAAGGAACTCAGATTTTGTTAACAAGGTCGGTGCTTGCTTCAATAAAGATAAAAACTTTTTGAGAGTCAAACCCAAGTATTTGACTATCTTTAGGCTTCGGTGCTTCTTCTTTGGATTCATTGCTCGGAATTTGATAAATGTTCATGAACCCAATGCTCGGCACTCAACGATTGCTCAATGTTCAGTGCTCGGTGGATGTCCGCTGGATGACTGAGTGTACTGGATGTGTAATCTACCTTCCTCATCCTCAAGATCAATTTAGGTTTTTGATGTTACATTCACTAGGTAACTCCATTGATCATACCTACCTTAAAGCTGCAAAGCCAATTCCAGATCTCCAACCGCACCACCAAGTTCTTGCTTTCAAGGAGCCATTCTTTTGGTTCAGTACCTACATTGTCAATTTGGAAGATGTTGTATCCATAGCAAAACTTTTTTGAAATTTTGACGACGAGGATGGTTGCGGTACCCGGTGCTCTATAGGTGGATACTCAGTGCTCGGAGTAGCTTATAATTTGAGGACTACTTTTGTTCAAGATCCCCATTCATTGTCTTCACCAATAATTTTTTTTTAAACTACTTGGGATGAGGATTCAAGCTGCTACTATTTTCTGTAATGTGCTTGAGGTTATCTCAGGGCAACTTTCTCTATTTTTGTACCAAACAAGACCGCAGATAAGCCTCCGCTTTCAAGAAATAGCTGATACCATGCATCACGAAGCTAGGACCAAAATCTAATTTCAATGAAATAACTTGCCTAGAAATCAGGAAGACTTTTAGTGAATTTATATTCTTTACATAAGCTTCATCTTTAACATGTGCCCTTAGAATATTGGGTATAACTTCTTTGAAAGCTTTGATAGTTTCGATTTATCGAACTTTATTTTCTTCGATGCTTTCCGTACTTGGTTAGTATTTATGCTTTTTTTTAACATCCCAATGGTGAGTTTGTTTGTAAAACTTGGTACTAAGATCAGTGTGGTGATGATCTTTGCCAAATTCTTTACCAACCCTTGTTTCGTTTTGAGGCAAACCTGTGAACTTGTAATTCTGTTCCTTTTTCCAATTGTTCCTCTCTTTTCTTTGTCAATTTGAAAAGTTCCATAAGCAGCGAGCAAGTTTGATATCATTCTTGGCTTCTCAATGTGAATATGTGGTCTTCAGGACTATAAAATTCTGAATTCGTCTGCACTACACTTTGAACCCATAATGATTTGAAGCTTTCTTGTCTTTTGTAAAGCTGTCTTCTTTGAGAACCTAGTTCGTCCAAGTATGTACAATCTGAATTGGCGTATGGCATCATGCATGGATTTCCTTCAAAGATCACACCATGCGTGACTTTAGAGCTTTTATTTTATTTTCCATGCATGATAATAATTTGTCATCCCAAAGCATGCCTTTAAGGATCCACAATACAAATGAATTGTTTCTTCCTCTAATTATCAAAATGAGCTTTACACCTTACTCCACTTTCCATTGGTTATGGTGAATTTTTTTGACAGAATTGATTTCTTTTTGTGTTTGAGTTAACGAGAGCAAGGTTCCAAGCAAGTGCTGACAACTCAAAATTCAATTTTTTTATGACTAGCTCTTGATTCTCTTATTTTGAAACAAACAATAAGAGCTATGTTTTCCCACAGACAGCTCCACTTGATAACTCCGAATTGAATCCTTATTGTGGAACCTGCATCGACGAGAGGAATTGGGTGAATGGGTGATGTTTCTCCTACAAACACTCTAAAGATTAAGTCAGTATTTATGTGAGAAAAAAATAATGATAATGCGAATATAGTAGAATAGAATGTTGTTGGATGATTGCTTCTATGATGAGATGATGGAATGATGGTCGTGGCTTGATGTAGAATGATGGAATATGAAGATGAATGATATAAGATGGAATGAGATGTATATATATAAGAGAAAATATACATAAACCTGAGAGGAATATGACTTCTTGGTCTTGTAGGACTTGGTCTCCTTGGTGTGTAGAAATTGAGTATCCTTCCTCATTGATAGAGGATTATAATCCTTATTAGAGTAGGATATTGATATGTGGTATCAATGATTAATTTTTATTTTTCTCTCAAGTAATATATTATTTTTTAACTTTCTTTTATTTTCTCATATATTTATAAATACTCTTATATTTAAATATATCACAGAATAAAGTAAATTCAAAGTAATCATTCTCACTTTTCTCTCTTAATTTATGAAAAATAGACATGAGAATGATAAATATTTTTTAAGATTTGATTTTTTTTATAATGATGCTCTTATTACATTGGCAAGACTCTTAGTATTTTTTATTTTTATGTTGTTTTTTTATTAGCAATTTTATTAATGCATGTAAATTTTATATTAAGTTATATTTTTATTTTTTAATTTTTATATTTCTTTTTCATATTTTATATGGATTGACTTCACACCCTCAGCTTACAAAAAGTAATCATAAATATGATAAATTATTTTGAGATTTTGATTTTTCTTTATTAAGTTGCAGCAGCTTTTTAGCCATGTACTTTTAATTTTAATTTTAATTTTAGTTTTAATTTTAATTTTAATTTTAAGTTTAATTTTAATTTTTTAAATTGGTATTTTTATTAATTATGTTTGTAATTTTAATAATTTATTTGCAATAAATATTGTTTTAATGAGTCATTATTTTATATTTTGTGATCCTTTATTTTAATAATTATAATATTTTAATTTTATCTGTTCATTTGAATGTCATATGACAACACATTTATATAATCCACCATCAAAACTATAAAAATTTATTGATACACTTATCTCTTTGAAATCTTTTCATTGTCTCAAAATATTATTTTGGTATTAATATACTTTATTTAGTATTCATTTATTTGCAAATTTTGTCTCTCCATTCTTAAATCATTTAATTTTACATTAAAGTGCATATTATACATATTGGCATGTACTATTGTGCAAAGCACAAGAAGAGAAAGATTAAGAAGAAACTCAAGAAGAAGAGAAAGATAGGAAAAAGATGATGAGGATAGTGATTATGAAGATTTGGTAGAAGCAAGAAGCAAATAAGAATGAGTTTAACCTTGAAGTGACAAATGAACAAAGTGGATGCACTCTCTATATTAAAATTGCTTTAGAATAAGATATTTTACCTGAAATTTGTAGGATTAGTAACTAATATTATATAATTTACTAATATATGTATTGGTGAAATTTTTCTTAGAATATTGAAATAAATTTTTAGTAAGTTGGTTTTTAAATATAAAACACTACTGTAAATTTATAATTATTATTTCATCCGCCCAATGCGCAGGCATTTACCTAGTTATATAAGATTTTGATGTTAGTTCTGTATTAAGTATACTATTCTAGAACATCTAGAAAATTTCTATATATAAATTTTGTTATTTTATTTATTTAAAAATTATTTTTATTTATAAAAAAATAATTTAAATTCTTACTAATTAAAAAAAATTGCATCTATTGTTGAATCTCTTGTTGTATTTTGGTTCCCTTCTTCATCTTCTCTTTTATGTATTTGCTAATTCTATCGTACCACACAATCACGAGCTTCTTACTTAGTTGTAAGTGGCTGCTTCATATTCAATGTGGTGATTAATTCATCATCCTCTTTGTCGATGAAAAATTTTGTTGACCGACTTAGAAGAAGTGGTCAAATTGGCTTTGGTTTCTAAAACCAAATTGGCTTTAATTGTATGCAAGTTTTTTTCAAGATGGCTTTGACAACTTGGCTTTGGTTGTCACAAGTTGTATTCAAGTTGCTTTGACAACTTATTATGCTTAATACTTAAAAATTGAGAACCTATAAATAGGCTTGCAATGGTTGGCATTTGAGAGGTGTAAGAGCAACTATTGGGCATAGAGAATTGGTGAGTTGAGTAATTGAGAGTGCAATCTTCTTGTGAGAAAAATATAGAAAGTGTGTTTTTCCTATTTTAAGAGAGAGTTTTGTTTGTACTTTCCTTAAGTGATAAAGAGAAAGTTATTGTAAACTCCTATAATTTTTCCTTACTGAATTTCTTCTAGTTTTGCCTGTGGCTTTTCCCAGATTTTTTGGGGGTTTTTCACGTAAAAATCTGTGTGTTTCATATTTTCTTCAATTTTACTATTTCAATCACTTTAGTTGCAATTTATTCTATTCCTATTCATAATTCGATCTTGGGCATATTCCGCGTCAATATTCTCAACAAGTGGTATTAGAGCACCGGGTTCGTGAATTGAGATTGAAGCAATGGCGACAAAGTACGAGATTAAGAAATTTAATAGGAAAAATTTCTCACTTTGGAAATTAAAGTTGAAGGCAATATTGAGAAAAAATAATTGCTTGACGGCTATTAGCAAAAGGCTAAAGGAATTTATAGATGATAATAAGTGGAACGAGATGGATGAAAATATTATTGTAGATCTTCATTTGGAATTAGCATATGAGATACTGTCAAGTGTAGAAAAAAGAAAACTACAAAGGAGATTTAGGACCAATTCACCAGGCTGTATGAGGCCAAGTCAATCTACAATAAATTTTTTCTTAAGAGGAAGACTTATACTCTTTGGATGGCATAATCTACTTCAGTGACGGAGCACTTAAATACTCTAAATACTTTATTTTCTCAACTTACATCATTGAGATATAAAGTGGAGCCAAATGAACATGCTGAAATTCTACTTTAAAGTCTGCTTCATTCGTATGATCAGCTCATCATCAACCTTACACATAATGTCCTCATGGATTATCTAGTCTTCGATGAGGTTCTAGCCGTTGTCTTGGAGGAAGAAAGCAAACACAAAAATAAAGAAGACAAATTGGTGAATTCACAACTAGTGGAGGCTTTGGTGGTGATGAGAGGGAGATCATCAGAACCTGACTCTAGTGGGAGGTAGAGACGTGGTAGATCAAAATCAAGAAGTAAGAAAATTATCAAGTACTACACCTGCAGCAAAAGCGGTCACTTGAAGAAGGATTGTTAGAACCTAAAAGGTTCCAATCCTCAAGGAAATATTACTAGTACATCAATTGATGGTGATGCTCTATGTATTATAGCGGCGATGACTAGCATACACAGAAAGAAATTTTTTGATGTGTGGATTCTTGACACAACAGCTATGTGGCACATAACCAGTTGAAAAGATTGGTTTTTCCATTATGAACCATTCTCAAAAGGATCTGTGTTCACAGTTGATGATTGTCCTTTAAAGATCATCGGTATTAGAACCTTTAAATTGAGGATGTACAATGGCACAATTCACATAATTCAAAATGTGTAGCATGTGAAAGGCTCGGATAAAAATCTACTATCTATAGGAGTAGTAGATGATATTGGTTGCAGGGTTGAAATTGAAAAAGGGATTATGAAGATAATCTGAGGCATTCTTCTAATAATAAAGGCATAAAAGCTAGCTACAAATTTGTATATGCTGATGGGAGAGACTTTGCAGGAGGCAGAAGCAAGTGTTACTTCAGACGGTTTAATTAAAAAATCTACAATGATATGGCACTCCAAACTTGGCCATATGTTAGAACAAGGAATAAAAATTCTAACCGAGTAGAAGCTACTTCCTGGTCTCACAAAGGTCTCTTTACCCTTATGTGAGTACTATGTTATAAGCAAGCAGCATTGTGTAAAGTTCAACACAGCAAATTCTAAAAGTAAAATTATTCTAGAATTGGTTCATTCTGATGTGTGGCAAGCACCTGTACTGTCCCTAAGAGGAGTAAAGTACTTTGTGTCTTTTATTGATGAGTACTCTAGGAGATGTTGGGTGTACACTATCAAGAGGAAAGTTAATGTGTTTGAAGTCTTCAAAATATTCAAAGTTCAGGTGGAGCTTGATTCTGGTAATAAGATCAAGTGTTTAAGGTCAGATAATGGAGGAGAATATACTAATGAAGAATTTGACAAATTCTGCAAGCAGGAAGGCATCAAAAGACAGTTCACCACATCATACACTCCTTAATAGAATGGAGTGGCAGAGCAGATGAATAGAACCCTATTAACAAGAATAAGGGCAATGTTGGGAGCTGCAGGCTTAGCAAAGTCATTTTAGGCAGAAGCAATCAACACTGCCTGTTATGTAATAAATAGGTCTCCATCAACTGCAATTGAGTTGAAAACACCTATATATGGAGATGTGGACTAGTAAGCCTGTTGATTATTCAAACTTCCATATATTTGGAAGCCCTGCATATGTGATGTATAATGCCCAAGAAACTACAAAGATGGATCCAAAATCTAAGAAATGCATATTTTTAGGATATGCAGAAGGAGTTAAGGGGTATCGTGTATGGGATCCCACTGCCAATAAGGTCGTCATCAATAGAGATGTGGTATTTGCAGAAGATAAGCTGTAAGATGACAGTAGCACATCAAAAGACAATCCAGAGACTACAATGATACCGATGGAACAAAAGGATTCTTCTAAAGTAGTACCAGAAAATGAAGAACAAGAACTAGTTTAGTTTGAATAAACTAGAGTTCGACAGTCAACTCATGACAAAAAGACACCAACTTGGCATTCTGATTATATTATGGAGAGCAATGTTGCATATTTCTTTCTAACTGAGGATGGAGAGCCATCAACTCTTCAAAAAGCAATGGAAAGTCCAAAAGCATCTCAGTAGATGGCAGTAATGCAGGAAGAAATTGAAGCTCTATATAAGAATCAAACTTGGGAACTTATGTCGTTACCATAAGGAAGGAAGCCAATTGGCAACAAATGGGTCTATAAGATCAAGCGCGTAACAACGATGATCAAGTTCGTAACAACGATGATCAAGTGGAGCGGTATTGTGCAAGATTGGTGGTACAAGGGTATGCTCAAAAAGAAGTCATTGACTTCAATGAAATATTTTTCCTTGTGGTTCGAATTACAACAATTTGATTGGTCCTGACGATGTGTGCTACATTTGATCTACATCTAGAACAACTAGATATGAAAACTACTTTTCTTCATGAAAATCTTGAAGAATAGATTTATATGCTCCAACCATAAGGTTTTGAAGAACATGGAAAAGAGAACTTTGTTTGCAGGTTGAACAAATCTCTATACAGTTTAAAGCAAGCACCACGATGTTGGTATAAGAGATTTGATTCCTTCATCATGAGCCTTGGATATAACAGACTTAATGCAGATTCTTGTGCATATTTCAAGAGGTCTGGTAAAAATGACTTCGTCATTCTGTTGTTTTATGTTGATGACATATTGAACAGATGTTCAAAATCAGGATATTAAATTCTTATGTCAACTGACAGCACTAGTCCTAGTCCACAAGTGATGATCTCTCTCTCTCTCTCACACAGACACACATACCTTTCTAAAACTCTTATAGATATGTAGTGCTGTTTTGAGCTCCTTGTTTGTAGCATTAATGTTTACTCTTTTATCCCGTGCAAGTAATGTGATAATGCTGTAGCTTTCAAAAAGAACAGCCAAATGCAGGGGAGTGTTTCCATCATTATCAGCTTCATTATAAGGCCAACAAGTCCTGGACTATCCAAGATGCACCTGACGACATTTTCCTCTCCTGCAATGACTTCAACGTGAATAGTTGTTTGGCCTTTTTCATTGATCAAATACCAAACGTCAGGACAACACTGTATCAACTCGTTTATTACATTAATTTGGCCGATAGATGCTGCAATATGCAGAGCTGAATTTCCATCATGGTCTAACAGGTAGACTGCAGAACTATCGTATTCAAGCAAAATTTTTTCCGCTTTAGTATTTCCCCATAAAGCATCATAGTGTAGAGGACACCATCCTAAAACATCCACTTCTCTCATAATTTGAGGTCTTTGTTCAATTAATTTCTTCGTTAGAGTTTGAACTTGAAGAACAACATAAATGGTAAGCTTGTTTTGTTTGCATATATAAATAATAGAACCAGAAAAAATGGGATGCTGTGTTATAGGTATAGCAAAATCGGTGCTTCATTTGTGTGCATATATTTTGGGTTATGTCTATAGAAGTTACCTCCGCTAAAACCAGCTAGGAGATGCAAAGTTGTCATTCCTTTGGTGCCCTGATAAGAAAATGAACTTTGACATGAATATAGGATTAGCATAGCAATTTTGGCGAAGATGTTGATTAAAGCAAGGTAGAGCGGGGACTCATCAGCGTTGTTGAAAAAATTAGACAGCTCAGGATATGCCACGATCAAAGACTTCACCACTTTATAATGACCATTTCAGACAGCACAATGCAAAGCAGTATCCATTTTCCCATTCACTTTACCAATCAGTTCCTTGCAGACTTTATTTTGCCCGCCTTCAACGTCTATAGATGATGCTTGTTCAATCAACATGTTAACAATTTTGTAGCATCCAACTCTTGAAGCAATATGCAAAGGGGTGTCACCTTTGGAATTTTGCTGCCAAATAAGTGAAGGACTACATTTGAAGCAAACCTTCTTCATGAACTCTGTCTGCTTGAATTCAGCTGCAACATGAAGGACAGTATTTTTATTTGGTGTTGTCTGGGAAAGATAAGTTGAATCTTCACCACGTATATTTGTTTCTACGAAAGAAATGTCCCCAGATGTAGCAGCCTTGTACAGCTCGGGATCCATAGTCACAAATCAACTGTAGTAGAATTTGAATTTTGCACTTCAGAATGAGAAAAATAGCCACTAAATTACTCCCTCTCTGGCATCATAAATCCCTCGTTAGTTTAGTGTTGATAGCTTAAATCAAATCGTTTTATAGTTTTTTTCTCATGGAGTTATGTTTCCTTACATTTATAATGCAATTAAAGGAATGTATTATAACTTTATGTATACTTCCTTTCATGTTTCCACTTGAATTGATAATAATATGTTTCCACTTGAATTGATAATAATATATTAACATGAAAGCGAATATCATATTCATTTGTGTAACTTCATGGAAACTACTCTTGGAAATTTATAGTCATTTGTGTAACTTTTTTTATACATATGATTGTTTTTATGTGAAATTGACTTCAATAACATAATGATTCCACCGTGTCCCAATACAAAGTAGAGTGTTTAAAATGTTTCAGGCACCAATAATGGTTAAACCAATTTACAGTAGCTATTTTCATTTAAACAATATCATGAATTTAAATCGTATTAAATTAATTATTAATTTTTTTTATCATTTTTTAGTCGTGTTGGGATTAAATCGAATTAATTAGAGTTTAATAAATTATATATATATATATAACAAAAAAATCATATATTTCACACGTGAGCAAAAAATTTATTTGACTCGTGATATATAGTGAATAAACAAATAATAATAATAATAATAATAATAATAATAATAATATTATTATTATTTATTCACTATTATTAAATAGTGAATAAACAAATTATTATTATTTATTCACTATTATTATTATTTATTCAATATTCACTATTATTCACTATTATTATAAAAAATTATTATTAAATAATAAAAGTAATGACAATGCTATTTATTTATATAACAATTTAATATTAACTTAACATAGTTATAATTAATTACAATTTTTATAAATATTTTATTTAAATCATTATATGATATTACTTTAATATTTTTTATAATTAATTTTTCTCAACTCTATAACTGATTTCACATAAAAAATATTATGGTCATAATTAATAATAAAATAATAAAAAATTATTAGTTATTTGGTAATAAAAATTTAAAAATAATCACAGTTATATTTTTTTTGTATTACAATTTAAATATTATAACCCATTAAACTTATAATTTATTACAATTTTAGTAAATTTTTTATTTGAGCTATAACACTTTATTTCTTCAATATTTTTAATATCAATACTTTTATATACTCAAAAATTAATTTAATGTAATTTTTTAAGTTCAACTAATAATTAAATGATAATTATAATTAATTTAATTTTAAATCTTTTTTGTTAAATTTTATAAAAATATCTAAAAATGATAATTATATTACTTTTCTTATAGAAAATATACTTTCAAATAAATTATATGCTCTATATTTTATTTATTAATTTTTAATTTATAAAAATATCTACTTTTCAAACAAATTATATACTTTTTCTATTTTCATAAAATTTATTAATTTTAATTTTAATTATTTACTTGTTACATTTAATGTAATAAGTATTATAAAATTGTGTTATCTAATTTTATTTATATTAGATAAAATATAAGTAGACCTAATTAAAATAAAAAATATATTTTTAACAAAATTACTACTAAAAATTTAACTAATTTAATTTTGTTAGAGATAAAAAAGATATTAACATAATTAAAATAAGAAACATACTTTCATTTAAATTACAATTATATGTTAATTAATTCTATTTTTGTTAGAGATAAAATAGAAGTTAAACTAATTAGAATATGAAATATACTTTCAATTAAATTAGAATTACATTTTAATTTAATTTAATTTAATTTTGTTAGAGATAAAATAGAAGTTAACCTAATTAAAATAGAAAACATACTTTCAATTATATAAGAATTATTTTAGTTAAATTAATTTTTTATTAGATATAAAATAGAAGTTAGCCTAATTATAATAGAAAATATACTTTTAATTAAATTTAAGATAGAAGTTAACCTAATTAAAATAGGTAACATATTTTTAATTAAATTAGAATTATATTTTAATTAATTTAATTTTTATTAGAGATAATATATAAGCCAACCTAATCAAAATAGAAAATAGACTTTCAATCAAATTAAAATTATATTTTAATTAATTAAATTTTATTTTTATTAGTAAATGACTAAATTATTCAATTTTTATATAATAATGAGTGAAGACTTTTTTGTAATTTTGTCTGTCCCCCTTCGCACACACACACATATATATATAAATAATTAAACATATTATTATTAAATAAAAATTTTAAAAATAATAATAGTGTTATTTATTTATATAGCAATTTGATATTAATTTAATATAGTTATAATTCATTATAATGTTTATAAATCTCTTATTTAAATAATTATATGATATAATATTAATATTTTTTATAATTAATTTTTCTCAACTCTAGAACTGATTTTGTATAAAAAAAAAATATTATGGTCATAATTTATCATAAGATAATAAAAAATCATAAGTTATTTGTTAATAAAAAATTTAAAAATAATAAAAGTTATATTTTCTTTATATAACAATTTAAATATTACAACCTCACTAAACTTATAATTTTTTATAATTTCATTAAATTTTTTATCTAAGCTATGACACTTTATTTCTCTAATATTTTTAATATTAATACTTTTATTTACATAAAAATTAATTTGATGTAATTTTTTAAGTTCAACTAATAATTTTTGTATTATCTTATGATTAATTATGATCATGATATTTTTTTTATATCAAAATCAGTTTTAAAGTTGAGAAAAATTAATTATAAAAAATAATAAAGTAATATCATACAATTATTTAAATAAAGATTTTATAAAAATTATAATGAATTATAACTATATTAAATTAATATTAAATTGTTATATAAATAAATAACACTGTTATTATTTTAAAATTTTTATTTAATAATA
>CATIWM010392178.1:0-23218 GCA_949671775.1 Mallotus repandus
TATATATATAATTAAAAACCTTCGTTATATAGTTAACCACTTACTTGATATTGCTGACATGGACTTAATTGATCAACCGCAACTGATAAAACTCCTAAAAATAGCATTTAAAGAAACATACGTAAGATTCTAAACTTATTGTCTGATTTCTAATCCCTACAGTCTCGTCCAAAAATAAAAGAGGCAACCAAGGACTTATTAAGGCAATCCCCACCTAGGATGAGGCATCCGCCTAAGCACATTGAGGCGCCACATAGTCAGTTAGGCGACTAGACCCGCCTCTGTACTCTGAAAATTTTGGATTTAAGACTGGCACTTCAATTACATTTTCAGAATATAGAACACCCAAAATCACACTGAAATTCAATTACCAAATTCCAATACTTTCTCAAGTTCGTATCTACATCATATTTTACAACAAAAAACTTATGGACAACATTTAAGTTGTTGATAAACAAAAATTTAAATAGTTCATTTTAATAAAATTTAAAGTTCCATTAAAAGAAAAATTTATGAAAGAATTTTAACTAAACAAAAGTTAATAAAATGAACATATTATAAAGAATATATTCATCAAGGAAATTCAGCTTATATAAATATATGTAATATAATATTTTAATAAACAAGTAGTAACCTACCCTAGAATAAATTTTAAATTCAAATAGGAACCGAAAATTTCAATTAAACATAATTGAAACCAAACTTAAAACACTTACCCAGTGCTCTTGAACCCAAAGTAAGTTGAATTTGTTGAATCAATAAGTGATTTGTACAAAAACTCTTACAACTCACTAAGACATAATTGAACTTTACTTCTCAAGCATATGGAGAGATTTGATTTTGAAAATGATAAGGAAGTGAAATGAGTTTACAGAATAGAAGAAACACAAGTGATGCTGAAATTATGGCTTAAGGTGGGAGACATGCAGCCATGTCTCTCAACAGCTTTTATTTTGATTGCTGGAAACTTCTACAGCTGCCAACTATTCCATATTCTTCCTCATTCTAATAGTTGTACCCTTTCTCACCATCTTCTAGTAGTTGTCCTAACTAAGGTGCCATATATTTCTCTTTTTTTTCTAGAGTAGGGATATTGCAATTCTCCCCCCCTTAAGAAATTTCATCCTCAAAATTTACATACCCAAGAGGAAAACGAGTAAGGGTACTGAGCATGCATATCTTCTTCTCTTTCCCAAGTTGCTTCCTTCTTAGAATGGTTACTCTATAAAACTTTCACTTACGGAATCACTTTATTTCTCAAAAATTTCTCTTCTTTGGCTAGGATCCCAATGGGCTCTCCTTCATAGGTCAGATCTTTTCTCAATTCAATTAATTGCTTTTGCAGAATGTGTGAAGGATCACTTCTATATCTTCTTAACATGGATACATGGAAGACAACATGCACCTAAGATAATTCTAGAGGTATAGCTAAATGATTTTAACAGGTCCAATTCTTTCAATCACTTCATATGGACCAATAAAATGAGGACTTAACTTTCCACATTTCCCAAATCGAACTACACCTTTCCATGGGGATATCTTTAAGAATACTTTATCGCCTACATTAAATTCATTGTCCTTCCTCTTTAAGTTAGCATAACTCTTTTGTCTGTCTTAAGCTGCTTTTAATCTACTACGAATTAATTCAATCTTCTATGTAGTTGACTGAACAATCTATGGACCTACAAGTTTTCTTTCTCCTACTTTACCCTAACATACTGGTGTTCTGCATTTTTTACCATATAATGCTTCATATGATGTCATACTAAGACTTGCATGATAGCTATTGTTATATGAAAACTCCATTAATGGTAAATGTTTGTCCCAGCTTCCTTTCAACTTCATCACACATGCTCTCAGCATATCTTCCAAAGTTTGGATGGTTTGTTCAGATTGGCCATTCATTTAAGGATGAAAAGAAGTTCTAAACTTCAATTTTTTGCCCATAGCTTGATGCAAACTGGGCCAAAATCTAGATATGAATCAAGAATCTCTATCAGATACAATGGAGATTGGTGAACCATGAAGTCTGACAATCTCATTCATATAAATTTATGTCAATTTATCCAAGAAGTAGTCCACTTTGACTGGTAAAAAGTGAGCTAACTTTGTTAATCTATCCACTATAACACCGAATCATGTCCCTGTTGAGTATGAGGCAATCCAATTACAAAATCTATGGTGATATATTCCCATTTCAACTCTGGAATAGGAAGTGGCTGCAAAAGACCTAATGGTACTTGGTGCTTAGCTTTTATCTACTGACAAACCAAACATCTTGCAACAAAGTCTGCAATATCTCTTTTCATGCCCTGCCACTAATAGTTTTCCTTAAGAGTATGATACATCTTGGTACTATCGAGATCAAATGCATTGAGTACGCAGAACAATGCACCTCCTCTATAATTTCTCGCTTTAATTCTTCTACATTCGGGACACAAAGTCTTTCTCCAAGCATCAACGTTCCATCTTCTCTAAGGGAAAAATCAACTCGTGACCCACTTTTTGCTTCCTCAATAACCTTACATAAGTGAGTGTCTTTAGTTTGAGCTTCCTTAACCCTTTCTACCAGAATGGGTCTAACCTTAAGTGTTGCTAGCAATACTCCTTGATTGCTCAACTTCAAGTCCATATTCATCAATCTCAGTTCTGCTAACAAAGGAAGTCTTACTGACATGATATAAGCTAAGTTACTGTAGGATTTTTTACTAAGAGCATCTGCCACAACATTAGCTTTTCCAAGGTGGTACTCAATTGTACAGTCATCATCCTTTAGTAACTCAATCCATCATCTCTGCCTCAAATTTAACTCCTTCTGACTAAAAAGATATTTAAGAGACTTATGATCCGTAAAGATTTGACAGGTCTCTCCATAGAGATAATGTCTCTAAGTCTTCAGAGCAAACACTACAGCAGCTAATTCTAGGTCATGAGTAGAATAGTTAAACTCATGTGGCCTAAGCTGCCTATGCAAAATTCTGTTATAGTACCATGAACAGTAAATTGCTACAGTACTATAAACAGTGTTATGTTATGGTAATGTGAATAGTACTTTGGTACAGTATGTGAACAGTGTCTTGGTATAGTAACATGAAAAGTACTTGCATTTTTAAGCATCTTTAGTCACAACTCTTTTAACTAACAACAAGCATAATCATAACTCTTGTAATTATTGTAACATTTAGCATGTAAATTTTATGATTTTAGCTCTAATACCACTTGAAGGGAATCGATTACACACCAAAATATAGCAGAAGTGTGGAGTGAGCACGAAACTGGTTAGGATAAATTTTAAAAAAATTTCCTAGTGTGTAACCCTTGCATGAAGGCAAGAATTCCAAAACTACCAAAACCACAACACATTGAATTTACACAACTAATTGCTTGCATGCTTAATAGACAACATAAATCAAAGATTCACAAAACAACCAAAACAAAAAACATGGCAAGAGACCTACATCTAGAGTTTAGTAACTCTTACAAACTCCAAATGTCGGTAGCACGCTCAATAGGCTTTAGGAAACGGTTGATGCAAATCTATAAGCACCTAGATCCCCAAGTGTGAAGCCTCTCATTTAAAACACACAAGTGGCACTGGAATGACTCCAAGATTTTAAAGAATCTCTACCTACAAGCTCCTCCTTTGTGGTGACCCGAAAGCTTGCTAGAGCTCCTCTTTTTGCTTGGATAATGTAGGACTTCTTGCCTCCTTTGGATGGATGTAGCCTTCACTTGCATAACTCTAGTACAAGGGATGATGACAAAGGACTTATGAAGAAATACAACTCTTGTATCTCTCACTCATACACTTAGAAGAAAGAAGAAGAAAAAGAAGTCTCAACTTTTGTTTTCTCTCTTTTGTGTTAGTGTGCCTAAGGAAGTGGTAAGTCAAGTGTGTAAAGAAACTCCACTAACTTAGTGTATGTATATAAGAGACTAATTTGCTTGTGTAGAGATTCTCCAATAACTTAAGCTTGAGTGTAGGATAAGCAATCTCATGCATGTGCTTACTTTTTCACTTTAAGTATAAAATAAGCTACCTCATGCACGTAAAGAATGACCACTAACTTGAGGTGCATGCTTCTGGCACATCTCCATGTTGTCAACCATGCAATCAAATTGCATGTAAGAAAATGCTTATATGGCCTCCATGTCACATGCTTAGGTGGCCTCTCCTTTAGTAAGTGGGCTTAGGCTTAAGCTCATTTAACTCTTAAATAGGTCCATCTCTACAACATCCACTAATTAGCCTTATGGGCTTTATTTAACACTTAAATAAAGCCCTTCTCACTAATACACTTAATTATCCAAGCTCATTCATCATCCATTAAACTACATATATATGGTCCATCTCATGACCCATATCCAAACTAGTAAAGGTGGAAAATATTAATTTGGTCCTTAAACTTAATATCATATATTAAATTAAGTCAAAATTAATATTAAGTCCAAATTATCGTGCACTCAATGTCCCTTCATTTCAAGAACTTGACATCGGCTAGAGTCATGGTCAGTCAAACTCTAATTGCCTTAATCATATTACCTCATCTTCAGTTTAATTCTTGATAAAACACGACTTCTACTAGAAAAACTTTCTAACACCGAAACTCTTTTTGGTTAAGTCAAGTTTGACATGGCCAGGTACTTATTCACTGAGAATAACTTATATAGCATAGGATCTTATCCCGGTTCACTCCAAGTAATGAATTCCATCTTGGCCGATCACTCATCCCTACATATAACAGACTAGAGCCACCACATGCCATATACCCATACAGGGCTAACATAGGTATGTAAGCAGTAAAAAACTCTAACCAACTATATATGGATGACCGTGTTGCCTTAGGTCAAAGGACCACATGCACTATTATGTCCAAGATAGTAATTGTTGACAAAAGTGAATTTCCATGCAATCACTTATCTTACATCACAGTTCGATCCACCCATTATATGAGTGTCCACATGTCTATTTTGATGTCTCATATCAAGTAGCATGAGACTCACTACCTCTCACTATCAATATCATATACCGATCAAGGAAAATAGAGAGAGGTGATAGTGTATAGATTAATACTACCCATATATTAATCCTACGACTACGAACATTTTATAGCATATGTACTAAAAGAATTTGTCACTCATATTATTAACTCATGATAATAAATTCTTTTAACATAATGTTAAATGGTAAATACTCAAATAAACAAACACTTTATTTAAATGAATATTTAATTTCGATAGGGATAAAAGTACAATGTCATTTATATTACAAGAAATAGCACTGGGGCCCATCTATACTACCAAGTACTGGAGCAGATGTTAGACATGTCTTAAGTTCTTCAAAACTCTTCTGACATTCCTCTGTCCAAATGAAGTTCACATTTTTCCTCAATAACTTGGTTAGTGGAGCTGTTATAATGGAGAAATTCTAAACAAATCAACGATAATAGCTAACTAAGCCCAAGAAACTTCTTACCTCTGTGGTATTAGTTGGTTGTTCCCATTTAACTACTTCCTCTAATTTCTTGAGATCTATAAAAACACCATCCGTTGATATAACATGTCCCAATAAATCAATCTGATCTAACTAGAATTCACATTTGCTCAATTTGGTGAACAATTTCTCACTTCTCAAGGTTTGCAGTACTATCCTCAAATGCTCTTAATGTTCCTCTTTACTTTAAGAATACACCAATATATCATCGATGAACACAATCACAAATTTATCAAGGTACTTCCAAAACACTCTGTTCATGAGATCTATAAAAGCAGCCGATGCAATAGTTAACCCGAACGGCATTACAAGAAACTCATAATGTCTGTAACGAGTTCTAAAGGCCATCTTAGGTACATCTGCCTCTTTAATTTTTAATTAATGATACCCAGACCTCAAGTCAATCTTTTAAAAGACCTTAGCTCCTTGTAACTGATCAAAGAAATCATCAATACGAGGCAATGGATATTTGTTACGCACCATAACCTTATTTAATTGCCTATAATCTATACATAGCCTCATAGAACCATCCTTTTTCTTCACAAATAGCACAGGAGCTCCCCAATGTGATATACTAGGCCTAATGAAACCTTTATCTAACAACTCTTGTAATTGAAGTTTCAATTCTTTTAACTTTGCTGGAGCCATTCTATAAGGTGCTTGAGAAATAGGAGTTGTACCAGGCATTACATCAATAAAGAATTCAATCTCTCTATCCGGGGTAAACCTAGAAGTTCTTCTGGGAAAACATCTCTAAATTCACACACTACTGGGATGTCTTCTAATCTTGGTCCCTTAGAGTTAGTGTCAATGACATGAGCAAGAAATGCATGACAACCCTTCCTTAACATTTTCCTAGCAGTCATGCTTGATATCACAAATAAAGGAAGAGAAAGACGCAATCCTTAGAAAGAAAATTTATATTCCCCAAGAAATTTAAACTCTACTATCTTCTTAAAACAATCCAATGTAGCATAATGGCGGGATAGCCAATCCATGCATAAGACTGCATCAAGTCCTTGAAGATGTAAGGGAACTAAATTTGCTAAAAGTTTATGCTCACCTAACTTAACTACACAGTCCTTATACACCTTCTCACGAGCCTTAGAATTCCCTAATAGATTACCAAAACTCATCACAGCATCTAGAGAACTTGGTTCTATATTAGTATGCAATACAAAAGTCTGAGACACAAATGAATGCGTAGCTCTAGTGTCAAATAACACATAAGCATCTCGATCAAAAATAGTTAACATACCGGTAACAACTTAAGGAGATGCCAATGCCTTATCTTGTGTCATTGCATAAACTCTAGCTTGAGTTACAGGTCAGTTGGTTTGTGCATTTTGTCCTTGCTGAATAGTGCCACCTCTACAAATTTTAGAGTTAGAGCCATTAGCAACTTGTTTATTTGGTGGAAAAGTTCTTCCACTATTTTGGTTCCCAGGTATTGTAGATCCTCAAGTAGTACCACCAATGTGTGCTAGTGAAGGACAATCTCTTTTAATATGCCCCAAATCACCACATTCAAAACAACCGAAATATCTCTTTTTGCATTTTCCTTCATAAAATTTGCCATAATTTGAACATTATAGGTATGTGTGTCTCCTCTGGTTATTTAGTAACACACCACCACGTGTTTGTCTTTAGGCACTTGCAGAGCTACCCATTGGCTACCTTAAAGAACTTTAACTTATATATGGTTGGCTAGCTTGATGCCCCATGTTCATTTGCGAACCTCGGCCACTACAACCATAGCTTTATCTAGATGGAAATATGTTAACCCCTTTATTAACTTGGTTATCTCTGTATTCTTCTGCTCTTGCTCTAGCTCTTATTTTCTTGCCTTCTCAAAAGCAAGCATCTTCTGAACTAACTCTTAAAAATTATTCCCTTCATACCAAGCTATTTCAGTTCACATACAAGCTTGCAATCCGCTTCTAAATCTATCACACTTAATCTCCTCTAAAGTTATAATCTTAGAAATAAAGCAATAAAGGTCCTCAAACTAGTCTACGTATTCTCTGATTGATAAGCTACCATGAGTGAGCTTGAAGAATGCTTCTTGTTTACTCTTCTCATAACTGCTTATGAGGTACTCCTTATGAAACTTAATAATGAATACATTCCATGTCAATCCTTCACTGTATAATCAGTGTATTCTGGTTAGCCAATCATATGCTAAACCCTTCATAAAGTCATGTACATTTTGAACTTTCTCAATATTTATCAAAACTAAGATGAGGAAAGCTTTCTCTAACTTCTTTAACCATTCATCTGCAATTCCACCATCTATGGATCCCTTAAAATCATAAGCACCTAGTCTACGAGCATGATCTACAATCATCCAAGGATCATGATATTGTTCCCGAGCAGCCATAGCAACAACAAATGCTTGTGTTATAAATGCACCCATGCTATCATCAGCTTGAAAAGGAGGAACTTGCTAAGCTGGTGGTGGATTAGGTAAAACTAGTGGTGGAATAGCAGGAGATGAAAGATCTTATTGTGGAGGCCGAGCAATTGGATATACTCCTGAAGACACATCATTGGAGGTGGAATCAATGTATTCCTCTCCACTAAGAGATGCATTATCCATCTTTTGAGGATGATTCTAAGGATTCCTATGAGGTTGGCCAACATCTACAAGTCTAATAACTCAACCACCTGGGCGACATGATCCTATAAAATCATAACAGAATAACACTCTTAGACTTGATATTCTTAATAAAGAATAATAATCTATATAAGCTATTTAACCTAGGCTCTAATACCAATAAATGACACACGCACTCTGCTAGCATATTAGCAGGTGTGACTAGCTGATGGCTGGCTAATGCTTATTAAAATACTATAATAAAATCTCACAGTAAGAGAATTAAACATAATTTATATATATAAGGCTATAAGCTTAAAGTCTATAACGTACTCTAAATTCAGTTTAATGGTTACTGTCCTACATTAAGTTTTGACTGTCCCCAAAAAGGTCCAATGATGAAAATGTCTCTCTGAATTTGACAAGTGTCTTATCATTCATACCGCCTCTAAAGCGTGTTATGATTCTAGAAAAATTGAACCGAGCCTTCAGAGAGCAAAATCGACTTATGAATCGTTAAGTCGTACCCCAATTTTATGAATTACGAATTATCAGAGTGGTAAGTCGCTCATTTCGAGCAATCGTTGATCAAAACGAGCAACTCATCAGAAAGGTGTTCGTCTCATAAGATCAAAGTTCCACTTCATGAAAGTGGAAGCTGATTTTGACAAAATAGACATCAAAAATACGTCCAGGAGGCCCAAAAACCCTAAAAACACACCCAAAATAGCATGATTGGCAGCCGGGAAGGCAGCGTGATCACGCGCAATGGCTCGTGATCAAGCGCCAGAGCGTGTGATCATGAGCCCCAAAGGCATGATCATGTGCAATATACATGATCATGTGCTTCAGTACACATGCACACATGCAAAAGCACGCACACATGCACCTTGGGATGCGTGATCACACATTTTTTGTCATATTTCCCAATAAATATGTGTCTTTACCTCCCATTTTGAGGGGGGGCTACATACATTGAAACACTATCGAATTGAACACTCAGGAGTCCCAATTTACACACTTTTGGCTCACCCACTGTATTTTTCGTAGGATTTTTTATACCACTTTGTAGCCAAACCCACCCTCATCTTTGTCAAAGCATGCTTCAAAGGTATATGAATTTGCATTACACACGTTATTTTCAACCTCTCAACGAGGACAGCTTGAAAATCCAATGAAGCTAAAGCTTCGGAAACATAAAATGAGCTCAGTCGAATCTGAGGACCAAAAAATCATTTTTGCATGTTTATTTTATTATTCTGTATTTTATTTTATCATCACAAGCAATTGAGAAATTGTTGTGATATATGTGATGAGACTGGTGATTTGCATGCTAATTGAATAATTTTTGCTCTATTTTGCTCATAATAAACTATCATTTTGCATCAATATGCATTCAATAAACATGAAAGTTTATTTATCTAAGCTAAAGCTTCGATATTGCGGTTCAATGATGCAATCATCACTATTTATTATTTATCTTATCATTTAGAAATGCTTTATAATAATTCCTACAAGAGCATGAACTACGTGTATCTATTTAATAATTCATGATGCATCAATCATCTTTTTTTTGTGCTTATCTGCTGTCCGAGTGGATGAATAGATGGAATTGTACATAGTTGTGTTAACCTCTATCTTGCAAGTGTTTTCTTGATTAGGACTAGATTTACATTTTCGTACCTTTTTTCTCTCTTAAATGTATTTACTAGGAAAGCCTTGTAAATAATCATGTTGAATTTCTCTTATTTTCCGTTATTATCCTATGCCTGTGTGAATGTGTAATATATCAACTATCATACCAAAACTAGGGTGCTACAGCAGCCATATTTGAGTATCATAATGAGAAATAGCCAAAAAGTAGATGAGATCTCTCGAACTCAAAATCTCTGCTGGGGACGGTACTCGTTGAGTGACCCAATGTCGTCCCTTTAATCTTTCCAAGTTTTCTAAAAACCAAGTGGCGACTCCAAACACAAAACGTATCGCATCCCCCTAAGACCAATCATTTGTCCCTATCCCATAAACAGAATGGATGTCCTATCCGGTAAAGTTGCCATGTCCCTCGAGATTGAAAAATACAAAGCCTTCCACGAGAGAGAGAGAAGGTCGGTTGCTCACAGTGGCAACTCCACTGGGGACTCTGGTTAGAGAGATTAATTCAAAAATAGCTATTTCTCATTACACTATACTCAATCATATGGAGCCCTTCACCATTGCATATGCACTACACATCACACATGCACTATTGGTCCTTATCAGCCGATGATGACAAAAAGTGATCCACCATGGTTCAACTCAAGTGATGGGGTGACCGATTTGGATTTGTCACCTTTAGCCTTTACTCATGGTTTTGTTGACTCATCTGACCAGAGTCTGTGACCCAAGTCCTAAAGGGGGGCAATCCAAGTTATCAAAAGAACGCTAGACTCACTAACCAGAGTCTGTAACCCTAGTCATAAGGGGGCATTCTCGCTAAAGGAGCCCTTAGCCTTACACCCTTGACTCATCCCATGTAAATAAACCAACAAAAATCTCCACTAGCATCCCACCAAGCTTTGCATGCTAGCCCTGATGCTATTTGTTTGACCTGACATTCATAAGTGCTATGACTATTTTAGTTTCTATCACTAATTGACGTCATTACGTCCGTTCTCACATATTGCTCACACTTAGAATATGTGATCCTTGTTTACCTTGCATAAGCCTGATGTGCAAGGAATGATAAGAATCATCCACCTCAGTATGAATAGCCTGTGAGAACTGGCGAATAGTGACATTTTCAATGACGGAACCTACAAGCATCATCCATTTTTCCTTATTATATCAAATAGATGGGTCAGGAATTCGACTATATTGTAGACATTTATGTTGAAAGAATCAAATTGTAAACTATCAGACGATACTTTAACATCTCTTAGTAAACATATTAAATATCGATGCAGGGACATAAAACTGGACCCCTTTTGTTTGCTATAGCCCCTGCGCATGTGGGCGCATATGGACTATAGACACCATTTGTAACCCAACGACTAGTCCCCACATTGACATTGTGTGATTACCTTGAGTGCATCTAAGCATTATTCCTTAGTTTACCTTTTGGTTCTAATCAATATAAATTGAAACAACCTAGTTTGAGAGCGGAACCATAGTCCCATGCTGACTATTGGGTCAAAACCCAAATAGGAAAGAGACTAAATAACCACGTGGAGCGATAAGGTTGGAAGCGTGAGCTTGCATGTGTATAGTTTGTTCCCTGTGCAGGAAATATTAACCAGTTTTATTCTTTTTCTTTCAATCGTGCATATATAGCTTACATGTAAATAGCATACACTAACGACAGTTTTCTACAGCCATCCTGTATTTTTGCATAGACATCCCATGCATATATTAGCACCCCATCCCTTTATATGGACACGTCATGCACACATGATAACTCTTCTACAGCTTATGGCATGAAAAGCATCAATAATTCTTTCTTTTAGCTTATATTATTGATTACTAACCTTTTCTGTTTTGCTGTGTTTTCTTTTCAAAAAACATCATAGGCATCCCTAATAAGGCTCCATACATTAATAAATATCTCATAGCGCATGACATAACATGCATTCATGTTATCCTTGTTCCCCACATTAATCTCATCCTTTTGAATAACATCATGCATCCATGCATACATCTCACAACAATTGTACTCATACATGCATTTCATGATAGTTTCACTAACCCCATCATTTCTGTAGTCATAAACCTCAAAGCAACCCAAAGGGAGAGTTAAGAACGATTAAAAATGGCTAAGCAATCTGGGATTCAAAGTCTAGATTACCTACTCAAAGAGCACATGGAGAAATTCATAGTCGATGGTGGCTTAATCAACATCCTTCGAGCTAAAATAAAGACCATTGTTCAGACTAAAATCAAGAATATCCTCAACCAAACCCCATACCTCAAAGATGAGACGATTTTCTTAAGTGGCAAGACTGACACTCCTAATTCTGAGTCAAACAAGGGGAAAGAAGTCATGAGCATGCCTAAAGATATTGAAGATGATTACAAATTTTACCATGAAGGTTTTCTACAATCCTCTTCCAAGACAACAAGTGTAGGCGAATCCGGATCAGTAATGGAAATCTAAGAACTATCCTGCAAGACCGCTCAACTTAAGGTTCTAATGAAAGAAAACACCAACACCCTTATCAAAGGCTTCAATCAGCTTTTTACACTCATGAACAAGTTATTACGAGGTCATGAAGATAAAGGACCAAGAGGGATTAACCAGAACACAGTGGGTTATGATCCATAACATCCAGAGTTCTGAGAATCGCCTACAGTTGATCTTCCTCCAACCTGTAGAAAATATTCAAAGTTCAACCAACCACTCTCCAAGATCTTCAAAATACTTCAACAAAGAAATCTTGTGAAACCCCATAAACCAAAAACATTACCAAATCCAATACCACCCCAAATAGACCTTAACATATACTACCATTATCACCAAATGCCAGGACACACCACTTATTAATGTTATACCATTGAACTCATAGTTCAAGATCTGATTGACTCTGGAAACTTAAGGACCTGGAAGAGAGCCCCAATGTCAAAACTAGCCCTGTACTCAAATATAGAAATGTACCCCACACCAAAAATAGATCACTCCCTAACTATCCAGTCCCACTACAACCACCCTCAGAGATAGACCTCACCTCCTCTGGGACACATGAATCTCATGAAAGCAGTGGGGCACTTGCTTCACAAATCCCACCGGTCCTCTGCAAACCTGCATATGATCAACATGAGAAGGAAAAGCGAAGGAGAACTATGGAAAATTATCCTTAATGAAAGTTACAAACAAGTAGTATCCCAGCTAGAATGAAGAAGATCAATGAAACTCCTCTCTAATTTAAATAATGAACTCTTATTTTGTTATTTTTCTAGTGCTGAATATTTATGTGGTTTATCAGACATCTTGATGGAATACTAAATCCTTTATTTGTCATTACCTTATAATTTATTGATTGTCTTTACTCACTTCACACTCCATTAAAACTGCAAGTGTTTAATTCTTGCAACAACCTCATTCGAAAAAAATAATGAAAAAAAAGAAGAAAAAAATGATGAAAAGAAAAGAGGAAAGAAAGAATAAAAGATAAAAGCCCAGCTAGGTGCATAGAACTACCTAGGCAAAAGGGGGTAGAAAAGAAATAATAATATGAGGCATGTACTTGAATGAATACTTATTGTAAGCAATTCTCTGATTCATCATTAGATTATAAGGAGTGCAAATAGACAAGCTACTAAACTTGCATTCTGCCTAGCTCAATATACCGTCATCAAGATCCCTAGTTTCTCCCTCAGTTGTATTGATCCTCCTGTTACCAATCCTGATCCCAGAACTACTAATCATCTAACTTTCCCCAAAGGAATGCTCACCTTCATCATATAGCATACTCGTTTGCATTACATGACGCATGCCCTTAGAGTACAAGTCGTTGTTATTCTTCGTGGCATACCAATAACATCATCATTTCATGCATACATGCATCAAGATCATTAAATACATTCATGCATAAGCTCAAGATAAAAATTATTTTATTTCCATTCATCTACACATAGATACATGTCCTAGGATAAAAAATAAGCTACCATTCATCATGCATACATCCACACAACACAGTCACCATTCAAACATAATCACATAGTCACCATCCAGAGGTACAACAGGCACAAATGTTGTGGTCATCATCAAAGAGCATGCAAGTCAATCAGATACAACAACACTAGTAAGTGGTAAAAGGTACAACACATGGGACAGATTCCCAGATACAACACCCAGAGTCCGTGATCTCGAGAAGGTGATATAACAACAAGCAACCATAGTTAAAGGCCTACACCTAGCCTCCTAAACAACTACATTAACCATGGTTGCCATCAAAAGCAAAAGTTGAATTCACTCAAGCATCTCCTTCACCTGGATCATGCTGATCCAAGCAAAAAGCACCCAACTCTTGCTCCAGCTGCTGAGCGTGCTCATCCAAGGATGCTCTTTCTCTCTCCCATTCACGACTAGCAAGAATGTGTTGCGTCTGCATTACACAGAAATCATAAAATGCATTTCATGCATTCATGCATTTGCATAACATAGGTACAATAAATAGTTAATAAAAGAGAATGTAGGCTCTGCACGCCAGTGAACTGCATAAAATACTCTTGCGCACTAATCACAGCAGTATACCAAAATTAAGTAATAGAAACAGGCACCTACAAAGTAGAGAAATCAAACAACAAGCAAATCAAAGAAAGGGAAGACCCCATAAAGTCAAAAGAATGACATAAGTAGTGTCTGTAGGTGCTACATCCGACAAAGGTATGCCAGCCCTAAGTAAAGGGAAGCACATCCCAGCTCCTGTAATCGACAATCCATACAATATCGGGGGCACCGTGGTCACCAAATCACCAAGAACTAAACCACTAGATGCCACACCACTAGCATGAGTCGTGCCCTCAGTTCTAGGGATACTCTCCTCATCAAAGCGAGAAGAACCCAATCTCTTTTAGCGATATCCTCGATGCTGTAGATAAGTTATCATAACTCATGTCATTTACAGTTTACCACTAACAAAGTTTGTTACATTTTGTACATAAGCAGGAAAAGGTAAAAGATGAGAAGCATACCGAATCAGAAGATGCTACCCTAGAAGCAGAATGACCCGGGGATGCCTGTGAAGACCCGCCTCTCGAGCCCGAAGGCTATGTAGGATCTTGCCTGAGAAGGTGGAACTGGAGGAAAAAAGTCACTCACTACAACATCGATTAATTGGGGGATCATGGTATTCATATAAGAGAAGTGTTCGCCCTCTAAAATACTCTTGGAAAGATATCCTCTCTCAGCTATGGCAAGCTCCTCTCCAATGAGCTATCAACCCCAAAACATGTCACCAGGGGGAGTGACAAGGATTCTCCTCATATACGGTCCATCCCACCAATGATGGACTCGCTCGCCTAGATATCATACCTTATCAATAAGACCGGTCAATAAGAATCTCCTCTATATCAGGTGCCAAGTTGATGCCATCTCAGTCAACCAGTCCTCTCTCTTCAACCACCAGCAGGCACAGATCTATCCAAGAAGAAGCATATGCAAAAGATTACCAAAGAATGAGAAAACTGAGATTGAAATTCCTTACACCTGGCTATGGGCCAATCTACTCAGAAAATCTCTCACCTCCGCAAGACTCTCAATTAAGTCAAAAGTCTACTGAATCCACTGCGGGAGACTTGGAAAACCCCTCTTAGATAAATGATAGACAGTAGGATGAGGGAGCACTCCAAGCTCATAAGCCCAAATCTGTCAAAAGAAAAAGTCAGAACATCCAAAATTAATAAGATGATCAATAAGGAAAAAAGATCACACTCACATCCAGCATAAATAAGCAGCTGCATATTCGTGAACCTCCTCTGCAAGTAGCATCCAAGCTAGAATACATATGGAAAAAAGCAGCCATACCCCAACTGTACTTTGACAAGTCTCTCAGGTTCTTCAGAACAGGCAACAACTATAAATAACCAGTGCCCAAAGCATTCGAAAAAATAACGGCACTGAGCAGGTAAAATAGGGAACATTGGGCTAGCTACTCTGAACTAACACGACCAGCATCATGTATGTATCTAACCTTATCCACCATTCTTGTATATCAAATCAAAGAAGAACAACTAGACTTCACAGAAGCAGTGACCCCAAACAGATCCTTCAAACACATATTCCTCACCACACTACAGAGCTATACGCCTCATTACTCAAAGGGACAGGCTCCCAGAGAAACTCAACCCAGTAATGGTAGCAAAATCTAACTGAGTAACAGTCATCTCCCCAAAAGGTAAATGAAACGTATGGGTAGTGTCCATCCACCACTCAACAAGAGCACACATCACAACCTAGCTTGATGCATAAGAACTATTAGTAAGGGCAGAAATGACTTTTTTTTCACACATAGTGGAAGACCCTGATAACACAAACTGGCCTTGTTAAAGCTGCCAGGCAGCTGAATGATAGGCCTGTGAGACTGCAACTAAAAGGTAAATCATTTAAAGCACTCATCAGTCACTAAAATAGCTCTTTTCATCATTCTTGTAGGAACGAAAACAAAATCAAAAATAAAGTAGCAGGAGAACGATCATAACAGATGCCAAACAGAAAGTACAGACGGCAAGCAAACAGCTAGAGCTACACAAACTACAAAATGAAAAGAGAGCTAAACTAGAGCAAGAGCTAAACAATGGTAAGAGCTAAGCAACAGCAAGAGCTAGACGACAGCAAGAGCTATACTATTATAATAGCTACACTACGACAAAAGTTAAACAACAACAAGAGCTAAATACTATAGCAAGAGCTTCACAAATAGCCAAAGCTAAGTAAACTATAGCAAGAGCTAAACTACAACAAAAGCTAAACTACAGTAAAAACTTCACATAGCCAAAGCTAACAAGGGCTAAACAACAACAAAAGCTATAGAGGAAGTAGACAAGAACTAACCTGGCGATGATGAATAGTCCAAGCATGGGTCTCTAAACTATAAACAATAGGAATCGAACCTCCCTAGGAAAGTCGAGGTGGACCAGGATCGCCCTGAGAACCAGATGAATGAGCAGAAGCTTAACCACCAGTCCCAACAGTCTCTATAACTCCAGCAGCAGTAAAAGTCCCTGCACCACCTGCCTCTAAATTCAAGTCATCAAAAGTGAAAGAAGTGTTATCCATACCACCAAAGTCGATGGGAATAGGAGGAAAATCCATAATTTATGGAGCGGCAGAACAACAACAGAATAAGAAAATAGAAGAAAGAAATAAAAATGCTCCAAAATGTGAAAAAGAAGTCACAGAGGACTAAAAAATAGCCAAAGCTATAGTCGTCACAGCCAAAGCTACAGTCCTCACAGCTAGAGCTACAGTCCTCACAGCCAGAGCTACAATCATCACAGCTAGAGGTACAATCATCACAGCCAGAGCTACAGTCCTCACAACTAGAGCTACAAACATCATAGCTAGAGCTACAATCATCACTGCCAGAGTTACAATCCTCATAGCCAGAGCTACAGTCATCACAGCTAGAGCTACAGTCCTCACAGTCAAAGCCACAGTCATCACAGCTAGAGCTACAGTCGTTATAACTAGAGCTACAGTCCTCACAACCAGAGCTACAGTCATCACAGTCAGAGCTATAGTCGTCACAGCAAGAGCTAAAGTCCTCACAGCCAGAGCTACAGTCCTCACAATCGGAGCCACAGTCATTGCACCCAGAGTTACAGTCATTACCGCTAGAGTTAAAGTCATCATAGCGAGGGCTACATGAAACACAGCAAGAGCTACAGACACTATAGTAAGAGCTACAGTCATCATAACAAGAACCACAGTCATTACAGCAAGGGCAGCAGATGCTGCAACAAGAGTTACAGTCAATAAAGCAAGCGCTACAGTCACTACAGCAAAAGCTGCACAACACAACAATTGTTATATCTCAACAAGACTGTCAAACAAGGCTGAAAGCATAAAACCCTCCCAATATGGAACACAAGACCACCAAAAGGGAAGAGCAATTGCGCCAATAAACAAGAGCAAAAAGCATCAAATCAACAAAAGCAATGCAACAAAAGGGAAGCCAGAATGTGCCCTGGCTCAGAATTATTATCTAAAAGATATAACCAATACTAACTACAATTCTTTTATTTTGTTTTGTAGGCTAATATGGTCGTGCAAGTTAAAGCAAATCCGAGTACGAAAAGGTGAAAGCCACTCAGAAAGTGATACAATAAGGGTTAAACAACATGGAAAGAGTTACAACCACAAGAATATAGCAAAGGGCTATATTTTCAGCAACGGCAACATCAATAAGTCAACAGAAATGACAAACAGAAAATGTCAAACACAATAAATCTACAAGTGCCACCATCACTACCACCTCTAGACCAGGGAGTATCCTCTTCCTTCTTTCTCTAATATCTACATCTACATTACAATTCATACATTGAAAATAAAATAAAAATAATAATGGCTCTTTTCTTGCATTTTTGCAAACTTCATCTCTGCCATGAATTGCATATATCAGAGTCGAGTAAGCTGATTTCAATTATTATAATCATTCTTTAATGCTCATTTTGCAATTTCCTAAGAATGATCAATAGCTCTAAGAAAGGACTTTCTAAACTTTAATCAACCTAATGCTTGCCTACCAAGAACACGCAAGACAAAACCTATAAAGGACATCGATGAACAAAATAAATTACAGTTATTAAGATAACTTTCAAAGAGACTAGTGATCTCAAGACCATACTCACCTACTCCAAAGCTTAAAATTGAGCACGAGTATTCAAAGAACTCCTTGATAGCATTCACGCTGAGTGACAGAAGGTGGGGAATGCTTGAAAAGAGAGATGAAAAAAGAAAAAAGAGAAAGAAACAAAAGAAGAGAGATAAAAAATGCAAGAAAAGAAAAGTAAAATAATAATAATAATAATAAATCCTTGCACAACCTTTCGACAGTATCCATGCTCAGTAATACGGGAATGGCAGGGGGTACCAAAGAAAGGAGATCCCTGCAAAAGATAATAAATAATGTATGGTCAGTCATCACTTTCCCACTCAAAAGCCTCTTGATAATCGAAATTTATTCTATTCATCTACATTCTTTATAAGTTTCAACTCGCTACATTCTTCAAAAATTCACTTAGGAAGCTTGCTTTATACTTCGTAACACAAACAGTCTTAACCACAAGTTATGGATTATGTTTTCGAATTGCTGAGATAAGCATTAACTCAACGTTATCATAGTTAAGACAACTCAAATGTTCTAATACATACAACTCTTGGCATCGATGGATCAATTGCAAGAATTCAAGAATAGAAGCACTCAATTAACTATGACTAATTCAATGAATAAATTCAAGAATAAAAAAAATCTTTTCAAACAAAGTAATAATGAACTTATGCTCACATGTTCATATGTGCTGAAAATGCCTTAGAGGGGGGTGAATAAGGCAAGTGAAGGATTTTAGAAAAATAAAAACGAATTTAAGGAATAAATAAAAATTGAAAGAGAGTAGAGCAGGAAGAACAATGAACACAATGATTTAAGGAGTTTGGATTCAACAACAATCCTACATCTCCACCTAACTCATCCCCAAGTTAGGATTTTTAATCACCCACAATCTTATTCCCAAGATTGATAATACACAAGAGTTTAAGGCTTACTTTTTCAACCTTACAAACAAGAGTTTTTAAGCTTACTCTAAAACTGATTCCCAAGTGTTTTAATGGTTAAACACTTAAACCAATTTCACTAGAAATATATCTCACTTCCCTTATAATCTATCCCAAGATTTTAGATGAAGAGAAATACTATTTCTAACACACAACCAACTCTCACAAGAGTTATACAAACAAAGAATTAATATTTGAGAGTTTGAGAGCTTTTATGAATGTTAAGATAGAAAATTATAATAAAAAAAGTGTCTCTTAACTTCAATTGAGCTCAAGTAGGTGTTTATATAGATAAACACTCAAGAATATAGTTGTTGGTGATGTCAAACATGTCTCCAATGTCTCTTTTTCAAATTCAAAAATATGACAGTTGGGATGTCACCATAGCAGCAGAGCTTCAGTCGCAGCCTACTGTTCACTTTGGCTTTCTATCACTATAGTAGCTCTTGCTTCAGTCGCAGCCTACTATTCATCTCATAATTCAAAAATGTGCCCATTGAGTTGTCACCATAGAAGTAGAGCTTCAGTCACAGGTTACTATTCATCTAAGCTTTCTATCACTATAGAAGTTTTGCTTCAGTCGCAGGTTATTATTCATTTTAGCTTTCTGTCACTATAAAAGCTTTGCTTCAATCGCAGGTTACTATTCATTTTAGCTTTCTATCACTATAAAAGCTTTGCTTCAGTCATAGGTTACTATTCATTTCAGCTTTCTGTCACTATAGAAGCTTTGCTTCAGTCGTAAGTTATTATTCATTTCAGCTTACTATTCACTAAATTTTCACTTGGCTTCCATTTGAGTCCTAACTTATACACACTTAAAATAAACATTTTGAATGCTTAACATTAAGTTTGTTAAGATCAAAATCAAGATTGATTATTGCTAAGGTCAACAATCTCTCCCTTTTTGATTTTGACAAACTTATTTTGAGTTTGAGAAGATAATATAAAGTGAAGTGTGTGATCATTTGAATTGTACTTAATTAGATGATACATACTCCCCCTAAGATTATGTACAACATAAAAATTAAGGAATACGCAATAATTAAAATAGAAATGAATATATTTCTTTATTTCTCTTCCTATTGGACATGATAAGAAATATAAATTTTAAAATTATCAATGGATGCTTGACAAATATTTAAGAAATATAAACATGGTAGAAGACAAATTTTACTAAAATAATGCACTGTAAAATAGTACATATAGCATTTTAAAGACCAAGAACTAAAACAATCAAAAACTTGAAAGTTTCATTATTTCTCCCCCTTTGTAAATAAATTTATAAATCATTCCCTTTGACAAAAAAAAAATAGAATCAACATAAAATATAACATGAGGGGCATGAAAACATGGCCTAACATAACAAATGTGTTAAAAACATAAAAACATGATAACATTATTATTTAAATAAATGCTAGGTAATATGAAAGGAAATAATTTCAATCATATAAAAAAACTTAAATATCACATGATCATGTAGAGCTTAGTTCTAAAGGAAATAGAAGACCAAGAACTAAAACAATAAAAATATGAATGTTTCAACCAAAAAAAAAATATTTCTCCCCCTTTGTAAAATAATAAAATAAATTATGCAAGTAAGCAAAACGAGGCCTTTTGCATGGAGAAAAATATTATAACATGATCATTGATTAACACAAAAGTAGCCACACTTACAATGCATGTAACAAATAACAAGGAAATAAATAATAATCACAAAAAATTAAGCAAACTTAAATTTTTCTCCCCCTTTTAAAAAATCAAAAAGAATTAAAGAATCATGAATTGAGAAAAATAAGATTGCATTAATAAAAATTTAGGAGTACAATGATATTTAAAAATGTTAATTGTAAACTAGACATAAACATACAGCCCTTGGCTCATAAACCAAAAGAAATTAGAAAATAAACCAAAGATAAACTGACATAAAATTGACTTAAATATAAACTAGCAGCTCAAATCTCAAAAATGAAAAATATACTAAAAATAAACTAAATAGATATTGACGAGCAAACAAAGAAAAAGGACATAAAAAGAAGCTAGTTTTGAGGAGGAGATGGAAGAGGATGATTGAAAATAAAGTTAAAAAAAATGTTAAGATCAAAATCAAACACTTAAAAGGAATCAAAGTTAATTACTTAAAACAATCAAGGAAATTTGATAAACACAACATGATTTCACATGACAATAAGTCCAACCATCAATTCACTAATGTAAACAAATAATTAAGACAAACTAGAACAATCAATCATGCCTAGTTCATGTTTAATGAAGTTCAATCTCTCTTCATTGAGAGGTTTGTTGAATATATCTGTAAGTTGATTATTTGTATCAATAAATTCAAGTGAGATATCACCAATTTGAACATGATCACGCAAGAAATGATGTCTAATGTCTATATGCTTAGTTCTAGAATGTTGAATGGGATTTTTGCTAAGGTTTATAGCACTTGTATTATCACATTTGATTGGAATGTGATCAAGTTTAATGCTATAGTCAATCAATTGTTGTTTTTGCCACAATACTTGTGAACAACATAAACTTGCAGTAACATATTCTGCTTCTGCAGTGGACAAGGCAACCGAAACTTATTTCTTTCTAAACCAAGAAACTAAACATTGTCCTAAAACTTGACAAGTTCCAAAAGTGC
This sequence comes from Mallotus repandus, assembly GCA_949671775.1. Taxonomy (NCBI): domain Eukaryota; kingdom Viridiplantae; phylum Streptophyta; class Magnoliopsida; order Malpighiales; family Euphorbiaceae; genus Mallotus; species Mallotus repandus. Next base: position 21,989 of record CATIWM010392178.1, read on the forward strand.
TCTTTCTATCTATAAACTACTGACAAAATCTACATTCGAATAACTAATTAAATCAAAGGATGAACTCCTAAGATACCAAAGTCCTAAATGCAAACTTCCACTTAAATATTTAAAAATTCTTTTAATTGCATTCAAGTGGGACTCCCTAGGACTAGATTGAAAATGAACACACAAGCAAGTAGCAAACATTATATCGGGTCTACTAGCAGTTAAATAGAGAAGGAATCTGATCATACCTCTAAATCGCTTTTCATCAACTGGCTGGCCATTCTCATCCTTATTGAGTTTGGTTTTGGTACTCATTGGAGTTTTGCTTGATTTGACTCCATCCATGCCAAACTTCTTGAGAATGTCTCTAGCATACTTGGTTTGATTGATGAAAATCCCATCTTTGCATTGCTTGATTTAAAGTCCAAGGAGGAACTTGAGTTCTCCCATCATACTCATCTCAAATTCTCCTCACATTAGCTTAGAAAATTCCTCACAGAAGCAATGGTTAGTAGCACCGAAAATAATATCATCAATATAAATTTGAACAATTAACAAATTATGTTCGGATTTATTTATGAAAAGAGTTGTATCAACCTTTCCTTTAGAGAAACCTTTTTCCTATAGGAAGTTGCTCAATCTTTCATACTAAGCTCTTGGAACTTGTTTCAATCAATAAAATGCTTTTGAAAGTTTAAAAACATGATTTGGAAAATCAGAATTTTCAAAACCCGGAGGTTGTTCAACATAAACTTCTTCTTCAATAAAACCATTTGCACTTTTAACATCCATTTGATAAAGTTTAAAATCCATGTAAGATGCAAATGCAAGTAGCATTCTAATAGTTTTTAACTTTGCAACAGGGGCAAAGGTTTCATCATAACCAATGCCTTCTTCTTGATTATAACCTTTAGCTACTAGTCTTGCTTTGTTCCTAGTTATGACACCTTATTCATTCATCTTATTTCTAAACACCCATTTGGCGCCTATAATAGGATGATGATTTGGTCTAGGAACCAATGTCCAAACTTTGTTTCTCTCAAATTGATTTAACTCTTTTTGCATAGCAAGGACCCAAAATTCATCACTCAAAGCATCATTAACATTTTTGGGTTCAATTTGAGAAATGAAGGCTAAATTAACAATAGACTTAAGTTTAGAACGAGTTGTTACCCCTTGTGTAGTATTACCAATGATGAGATCTTGAGGATGTGCTTTCTTAAGTTACCAATCCTTTGGAAG
>CATIWM010392328.1:0-35037 GCA_949671775.1 Mallotus repandus
CGTGTGCACACATGTGCCATAAAAAAGTAAAAGCATGGTCAAGAGCATGACCATGTCAATAAGCATGTATAAGTAACATACCTGGGCATTATCAGAGGCATGGCCATACGCTTAACTGTGCAGCACTTGTTGCCCGTCAGTTTGAAAATAACTCTTGCTGCATAATTATCCTATAGAAAATTAAAATTTATTCAAATAAAAATAAACTAAAGAAAATACAGTAAAATTTACTAAATAAATTGAAGCATAATGGGTTGCCTCCTATTGAGTGCTTATTTAGAGTCATTAACTTAACTGTGTTTTTTCTAGTGGGTGGTCAAATTGAGTTGAGAAGTGCATATGATGCACTTACTGGAACTGCTTCAGTGTGCAAGTATGTACCATAAATAGAAACATCATCCATAAACACCTCCATAATGTCCTCTACAAACTAAAAAAAAATTGCCATTATGCACCTTTGAAAGGTAGCAGGGGCAATGCACAACCCGAAGGGCATGCGCCTATAAGTGCAAGTTCCATAGGGACAAGTGAAGCAATTTTCTCTTCATCCTCAGGGTGAATAGGGATTTAAAAATATCCCCAATAACCATCTAGGTAGCAGAAGAATGAGTGTTGAGCTAACCTTTCTAACAATTAGTCAATAAAGGGAAGGGGAAAATGGTCTTTCCTAATAGCCTTATTCAACTTCTATAATCAATGCACATCCTCTATCTCATGACAATTCTAGTGGAAATCTGTTAATTATTCTCATTTTCAATCACCGTCATTCCTCTTTTCTTAGGAACCACATGAATTGAACTAACCCAATTATTACCGTTATTGAATATATTATGCCAGCATCTAACAACTTCATGATTTCCTTTTTAACCACTTCCTTTATGTTATGATTTAATCTACATTGATTTTCAATAGAAGGGTTACAACATTCCTCTAAATGAATCCTATATATAAAAAAAGAAGGGCTAATCCCTTTCAAATCATTAATAGTATGCCCTATGATTTTTCTATGGTCCGTAACTCATCTGAGCAACTTATCCACTTGTTTAAATCACTAATAATAATAGGATAAGAAGAATTAGGTCCTAGAAAAGCATACCTCAAATCAGGAGGAAATTATTTAACTTTAACTTTTAGTGCATCTTTCTCCCTTAAAGTATAAACATGACATCAATTATGAGGTAAAGGTTCATACCTTAGGGATTTACCATGTGGAAGCACATGATTTGAATTTCAAGTGTCAGTGTAAACTATTACCTCACTGTTCTCTTCATCAGAGACTACCTTTCGGACTAGGCTTGCTTCCAGTCGTTCTTGGGGATGTTGTTGTAGGAAGACTTATTCTATACAGCCTTTAATCATTTCAACTTGAAAACATGTCTTTACCATGGAAGGGTCTTTTGCCATCTTGAATAAATCAAACTCTATAGTCTCTTCACTAACTTCTAGTTTAATCTTCCCCTGCTTCATATCAATAATTGCTCTAGCAGTAGTAAGGAAAGGTTGTCCTAGGATGATGGGAATTTGGAGATCTTCTTCCATCTCTAGAATAACAAAGGTGCAAGGCACATAGAATTCCCTAATTTTTACTAGCATGTCTTTCAAAATTCCTTCATGGTAGACTATAGATCTGTCAGCTAGTAGCAAGGAAATATTTGTAGGCTTGGGCTCACCTATATTTAATTTCTTACATAAAGATAAAGGCATAATTATTACACTAGTGCCAAGATTACAAAGGCCTCTACTAATGGAAAATTTACCAACAACACAGTGTATAGTGATACTCCCTGGACCTTTAAGCTTTGGAGGAAGCTTATTTCTGATAACAACACTGCATTCCTCATTCATTAGTATTATCTCATCCCACTTCTTTTTACTAGATATGATATCTTTTGAGCCATTTGGCATATTTTGGCATTTGAGTTACCGCCTCTAGAAAAGGAATGGTGATATCTAGCTGTTTGAACACCTTTAAGACTTCTAAAATTATTTTTCAAGTGTTGTATTACTCATCCTTTGAGGGAATAGCAAGATGTCTTTGTCAGCTCAGGTTCTTTGACTTCTCTAGTTCTTCTTAAACTTGTTTAGACTTAACTTTTGATTCCTTAACCTTATGTTCAACCTCAAGCAATTATTTTCCACTCCTTAAAGTCACTACTTGTGATTGCTCTCTTGGGTTTTGGGGATGACTTGGGAAATGGTCCATGGGGTGAAAATTGGAGGAGTTGGCTTGTGATGCTATTTTGTTCTCTAGCATTTTATTGTGAGTGGTTAACTTTCTATCCTTGAGTTAAATTCCTTTAAATTTTCCTTATACTACTTGAGATTCTTTCTAAGTCTTTAGATCATCTTGTTTTGTGATTGAATAAAGTTTTCCATCATCAGCTTAAGATTTGACTTAGGTTCAGGTTGAGGACCTGTGTTCTTCTATTGAAATCCTAGTGATGGTGGAGCTTTGTATCCTTGATGTGAATTTGAGGCTTATTTTCCACTTTGATTTGACCTTGAAAAATTCAGGTGATTCTCCATCCAGGGTTGTATGTGTTGGAGTAGGGGCTCCCTTGGGGTCTATTATTATAATTATTTAATGCGTTCAACTGTTCAATTAAGCAGTCTTGAGAGAAAGTATCATTATGTTGACATTCTATAATAGAATGTCTTCCTCCACATGCTTCACATAAGAGAACTAGAGATGGGAATCCAACAAAATTGAGCTTCTCCTATTTCTTTGTAAAATAGTCTAATTTGGTATTCACCATGCTTAGAATGTCAATTTCATACACTCCAGTTGCCTTCATGGGTTGATTCCTCTCCCCATGTCAAGCCATTTTCTCTAACAGTGCATAGGCATCATCAGGGGTTTTGCTCATAGAGGACCTTTGTGTAGTCACATCAATGGTGATTTGTAATGACTCAGACAGTCTTTGGTAGAAAGTTTGCATCATTAGCCAATTCAGAATGCCATGGTGAGGGCAATGCCTCTATAGGTCCTTAAATCATTGCCAAGCTTTATAGAGACACTTCCAAGTTGTTATTTGAATCCAGCAAGGTTTTGGTGATTTTTTGCAGTCTTTCCAGGTGGGTGGTACTTGGTCAAAAAGGCCTTAGAAAGAGTATCCTATGAAGTGATGGAATTTGGCGTTAAGGAACTTAGCGTTAAGGAACTTAGCCACAATTTCACCTTATCTCTCAAAGAAAATGGAAAAAATTTAAGGCAAATAGCATTTAAACTTACTCAATTTATCTTGAATATATCACAGATATTAAGGAAAGAGGCCAAGTAAGCATTTGGATCTTTTGAGGGTAGCCCTGCAAATTGCTAGTGTAAAACCATATGTATATATGCAGTTTTGATTTCAAAAGTATTGGCATCAATACTCGATTTCATAATACAGTTTTAACTCCCTATGAGACTTGGTACACCATATTCCTCTAAAGCTCTTGCTTGAGCTCCTTATGCTACGGGGTTGGCCATTCTTTTGTCTTTTTCTCTTTTCTCTTTTCGGTTCTTTTTGCAAGACTTTTTTTGTCTCAAGGTTCACTTTTATAGCTTAGGACGTTGTGATCTTGTTCACATAAACGAAAAGCAAGTTCTTGAAAAGAAAAAGTAAAAGGAATAAAATAAAATAAAAATAAAAATGTTAGTTTAGTAGAAGTAAAAAGTACGCTAATAGTGGTATTGTAGATCTCCCTGGCAACGACACTAAAAATTTGTTAGGCAATTTTCGCAAGTGCATGGTTCGTAACAAGTAGTAGCATTCAAGTATTGAGTATTGTTCCCACTAGTAGATTGATACCAAGCACTAGCCTTAATTTTATTTCCACAAGCTAACAAAACAAATTAATTAAAATAAAAAATATACTAACTAACAAAGATAAATTCTAAATCTAAAATAACCATTTAAAAATTCAATAGTCAAAAGCTAGAGCCCAAATTTATTTCACTAGATACTTACTCGATTTAGAGGATCAAATATAATTCAAATTGTCAATATAGTCAAGGGTAAATTACTTAAATAATTTAAATTCTCTTTCGAGTTTATTTAAGAATGCTAAGGTCAATTACTACCTATTTTCATGGTCAAATAAATTAACTAAGGCTCATTGAGCTTTTTAGCAATTTAATGCTCCTTGAAGGACTTATCTACTTTCTTGATTGAGGATCTTAAGTTTCACAGGTTTATCAGCTAATAAATTATGCAACTTTCATTGTCTATAACCTATCCATAGACTTGCATTTAATAAGACCTAAAATTAAATACAAGAACAAATAAAATCAACCTACAAAATTGACTGTTATTGAATCAAAATAAGAATCCAAATCAACAGTAGTCTAGTTACACGAATCCAAACTCTGAGTAAATTAGTTACAGATAATGGAAGTAGTCAAAACCCAAAATAATCTAGTCATAAGAATAATCCTTGTATGAACTTGGTTTTGCTTGAATCTCTACTTCTCTTCCTTTCTCCCAAAAATCTCTCAATGAAAGAATGAATGAAGATCGTTTAGGCTTTAACATCTCTTCCTTTTATATTCATCTCATGCCTTAAAACTTCTGATTCTGTAATCTTCTAATTCTGTAATTCTCCAATTCAAAAATCTTCCAAATCAATAAACTAAAACAAAAGAGGAAGATTTTCCATATTAGCATGACTTGAGGCATGGCTGTGCTTGAAAATGTGAAGACCGCAAGAAGAGAACACAAGGGCGAGCATGACCGTGCTCACTGGGCATATCATTCGCACGGGTACTCGCACAGGGCGTGTGTGCGGGTGTGCAACCATTCCATCAGTGCATGGCCTAGTACATAGCCAAACATTCAAGTGTGCTCGGGCTCTAGAAGAGGACATGAGGGATAACACGAGCCATGCTTGCTAGCGTGCTAGGTAGTCTTTGACACATGACTTCTTGCATGCTCGTGCAAAGGAATGTGTAGGGCTTCTTCATCGAGCTCGATTTCAACTAGGTTAGTACACGAGCACCAACACATGTATGGTGATAGACAGTGCAAAACTCTTGATGGACACAGGGGCTGAAGCATGCCCGTGTACGTTATTGTGCGGAGGGTTCTCATAAAGCACGACTAGAGTCATGGGTGTGCGATAACTTAAGCTCACAAAATTGCAATATACACTCTAATTAGACACTGAAATGTGTTTAATTATCAAAGAAACATGCAAATGTAATTTTAAGATGCAATTTAATAACATTCAGCTAAATGCAAGTGAAATTGATAAAGATTAAATAAAACTACAACAAAAATATCATAAAACAAATAAAAATATTTCTAAAATTAAATACATAAATGACACACATCAATGTGAAACTTATAGGAGAGAAAAATGTCTTGGACAAAAATTTTTTTTTTTGTATCTACATTATAGATAAATTCATACTGTATGCAGTCATTTTTTTTATAAACATATATTTTATTTTACAAGTTTAGATAAAAGTATTTATATTTTTTTAAAAAATCTATTGCATATGAAAAATTAGATTAAAAAAACTCCTATTTTAAGCTAAATATGTTTTTTTTTTAATTTTTATACAAATAATAAATAAAATAATTCATTTCATACTTGTACTAACAATAGACTTTTACTTTAAAATGAACAAATATTTTAAATTTAAAATATATAAATAATTAGTAAATTAATTTAATTTTTAAATAGATTTTATTTTTAAATTAATTAACAAAATAAAAATATAAGTAATGGATAAAATGATTGAGTTAAATATTTTTAAATTCTTTTATGGTTAAAACTTTGTTTATGAATTACTTTTACTACTACTACTACAATTATTATTATTGTTGTTGTTGTTATTGTTATTATTATTTAGTTATAAAACAAAATATTAGATGATAAATATTACCCATTTTTATTTTAAATCGAACATATTAATAGCAAATCAAATTTTATATAATTGTACATTTACTTTTTCACTTTTTATTTTTTATTACTAAATAATAATTTGGTACAAATTATATATTTTTGATGAAAATGATGCAAAACATACACCGAACATTAACAAAAATGTATATTTTAATAAAAAAACGATTTTCTTTTGAAAATCACATTCTTGGTGTACAGAAAATGAAAAATGCAACAAAAAATGAAATCAATAAACATATAGCATGCAATTTGGTCAGTCTCACCACGCAAACACAACATTTTCATAATTTGTTGTTAGTATGAAAATAAAAGAGAGAATAAGAGTGGAAGAGAAGAAATGCAAATTTGGCGGACACTTAAATGTGCAAAAATAGTTATTTTGGTTCTTAAAGTGTTGATTAAGCTCTTTTTTTAACCTAAATGCATTGGCATTGGGTATTCAATTTGTGAGCTATCTTCATCGAAATTAAGTGAAAATCACATTTAATGCAAGTCATATTACCTTAGAAGCGTGCTTTGACAATAATGAGATCGAGTTTGGTAGTAAAATTGGACGTAAAGATCACTAAAACAAGAAGAAAAGTAGGCTAAATGTGTTTAAAGCAGGTGTTCTAAGTCATCAAACTCATAGAGTTTTGTTAAGGTTTCAAAAAGAAGGTCCCTTTGAATGATGTGAATAGTGCTATTTATAAACATGAATTTAAGACAATATGCGTGCGCATGATTCCCGCACGTTCTGTGCGTGAAAGTAAGGTGCATGCATGAGTGTGTGTGAGAGCAATTTATGCATGATTTTCAGGTTTTATGCGCTCATTGTATGTGGGCATGTAATTGATGTGCTTTTGCACATGAATAGTTGACACGCGCTCTCTCGAACCTCCGTCTATCATTTTTTTGACTCAGGAATGATTTTCAGGGATTTAAGGTTTGAAAAGGTGTTTTTGGATTTTTGATTCAATGAATTAATCATAAACTTAGCAAATATTAATCTGATATATTAAAATGAGCCTTGGTCTATCAAGTTGCATGTTCAGGTAATAGCGTCCTTGCAACATTCACCTAGAGCATGTGACTTGTTATTTCAAGGTTTTTATTCACTAGATTATATCTCAATTAATTGAACCGATAATAAATTCATCATCTTGAGAGTCTAATTCAGGGTTTAGGTTGTTCAGTCTTCAGGTTTAGGGTTTACACGATCTTAAGAAATATCGACATATGTTCTTACACTGATTTTGCAAATTATTATCATCATCAAGCCATTTTTGAGGGTCTGTCAAAATTAGAGGTATGACAGTTACCCTCTGCTTGCGTGTTGCATAGCACTTTGTTGCTGATGCTATATAACACTCTTGTGTTGATGTCAATACACGCGGAGCAAATGCAAGGATGCAATAACTGGAGTTTAAGGTATAGTACTTACTTTATGCAGTGCCTGTAGTCTTTGGACATCGGATTTGTTGCTGCTTGTGTCGGTATAACCTTCTAAGGTGCTATGCAAAATGTATGGTGTTTATGCAATTTCAAGATTCACACATAATGAATACAAATTCAGGATTCATGCAAGAATGATAGTGATGCAATTCAGGATTCATGCAAAAAATGTAATCTAGGATTCACACAAGAATGCAATTTTGAGAGTTAAGAAAAATGAGTCACGTGCAAAATAGTAATGTGCAATTAAACACAAGATATGCAATCAAGCATATGAAATGCAATTGCAACTATCACCCACTTTAGCATTTTAATTAACACTCACTATATTGTTAAGGTGCAACTAACAACCTCTTTGGTGTTCAGATGCGATTACCACCCTCTTTGGTGATAAAAATATCATCATAATCATCTTCAATGATGAGATATAACCATCACACTCTTTGGTGATGAGACTGTGATTTACACCCACTTTGACACAATAATCACCTTATTAGGTGAATCACTTTTTTAAGTGTTGAGATTGTGAATATTTCCTTCTTAGATGTATCACCTTTTTAGGTGTTGAGATTATGAACATCACTTTTTAGGTGTTGTGATTGTGATTGTCACCTTTTTAGGTGCTGTGAATGTCATCTTCTTAGATGTGATTTTGATTGTCATCTAGTTAGATGTTTATTATTATGAATGTCATCTACTTAGATGTTATGATTATGATATAATGTATAAAGATGTGAATGCTGATTTCATTTTTTTAAAATTTATTTTAAAGAGTGCAGTGTACTTAAAAAATGCATGATTTTTTTTACAAAGATATGCATGAAAGATCAATGTGAGTGTGGAAAATGGACGCGCGTTTATGCGCATCTATGCCGTGATCATGCACTTAGGGTGCATGATCTATGCACTTGGGGTGCACGATCCACTTATTTAGGGTGTGTGATTCTCGCTCTTACATGCATCGTCCATGCGTGCAATCAAGTCTACAAATGTCAAAAGTGAAAAATGACCCTTAGAATGGTTAGAGGTATGACTATACACAAACACATGAACCATGCGCTCAGTCTTGATATTTTGCTATGACACTTGCAAACTTCTTTCATTATTACTCATTTGACATTTGAAGGCTTCTCCTTCTATTAGTATGACACTTACAGACAACTTCTTTCTTTTTTTTATCACTTTGTCACTTGCAGACTTCTCCTTCTTCTTATTTTCCTTATGTATTATTTTACCATTCTCTCTTGAGATGGATTTTTCTTCTCATTTTAGTTCGACCGATTTATATAATCTTAACTTTAATTTGGATGATCTTGATTTTAATACTGACAATAGTTCTTGCACCAGTATTCATCTTATCCTCTTTTGTCTCCTAAATGCTAAGAGGGGTGCGGAAGGACTATCTCAAGGAGATAAGATCCTTATTATTCATCGTTTGGATGACCATGCATGGACTGCTCATGGTACTGAGGTAGGCTTCCTTTTGTCTTTTCTATTTTTTATTACTATTTCTATTCTGTTTTCTATTTCTATTGCTGTTGCTAGTGCTGTTATTATTAATGTGATGCCTACTTTTGTCGTTGCTATTTACTATTGTTGTTGTCTATTAGTGTTATTGTTATTGTTACTATTTCTGCTGTTATTGTAGTATGTGACTATAGCTTCATTTTAATGTCCGTGGCTTTCCGTTTTCTTCACTTTCATTTTCTGTAAGATACAAAATTTAGATATTGCTAATGACTATAGTCTATAATTTTTGTCCAAAATTTTATTCTGGTTTTGGTGTCTGTCGTGGCCCTGTAAGGTCATTAAGATGCCTAGTAGTATGAACAAGAAGTCAGTACTAGTTGTGTCTTTAACATGCATGAAAGAGAGAGTGGCCAAACTAGTTTTTAACGGTATCATTATTTCTTTGTCCGTCAATCTTTTAAGTAGGGTGTAACCAAGTTGAATTAAATCAAATTTTTAAAAGTTCAGACTCAGCTTATTTAAAAATTAACAAACTTGATCTAAGATCGAGCTTATTAAATTTTTAAAACTCTAGCTCAAGCTAGGCTTAAGCTCGTGTTTGATGAGCTCAAGCCGAGCTCACGAGCTATGCAAGCTCAACACACTATATAGCTAAATGGCTCAGGCCACCATAATTACTTGGCTCAGCTCACCTTTTAACTACATAATTTGCACATGTGCTAGGCAATGGCATTTTATAGACTATTCACTTACTTTTCATTTGCTCATTTTCAATGTGGGGTTTTGAATTATAACTATACGCCATAGAATTTCTCCTTGCAATTTTTATTTTATTTCCTATTCAAAGTGGGATTTTAAATCTTAGTGTTATACACTATAGCCACATATTTTTCATCATTTGTTTATAACATATTTATATTTTCAAACTAAAAATTAAATAACTAATTATGCTTGAGTTTTAGTTACTATAATTTATAATAACTTTTATATTAAAATAGTACCTTACACTATAGCATCTCAAATTTTTTTTATGAAATTTTAGTTTTTACAATGTTCCACTTAGAGGAAAAATAAATAAATCAATGATGTTTTACCTTTTCAATTTTCACTATTTTCGTGTGTAAATTAATTTTTAAATTTAATTTACTTATTAATTTGCTGTGTTTGCTTAATGTTGTTATTAATGCTAATATTAATTTAAATTATGAATATATAATTTTTATTATATTTAATAATGTTTATTTACTTAATACTGCATTACTTTTTCATTATCCTTACTCGAAATTATGCTTACTTAATACCAACACTAATTTAATTTACACAAAAATTATATACTATGCATATATGGTTTCTTATTTACTTAGTAATTTAGGCTTTATTTACTTAGTACTAAATTAATATTATATAATATTTCCTTGATATTACATTTATATCATAATTAAAATTTTATTTACTTAATACAAATACTAATTTGCTTCAAAATTGTAAAATTTCTATTATATTTAATAATTTAAATTATATAATCTCTATTCAATACTAACACCTAACACTAATATTTAAATTAATAAGTTAGTAAATGAGTGTGTTTGTGAGCTACCTCACTAGCCTGTTCACGAGTTGGCGCACAAGCATACGAACGAGCCTGTTCGTGAGCTTAAATGAGTTGAACTTAAATAAGTTCGGGCTTGGCTCATTTAGCTTCAAGCCTCAAAATAAAGTTTAAGCTAGGCTTATTTAGTTTAAGAAACATACTTAAATTTTTTTTTTTGAGCTGAGTTCCGAGGGAATCACGAGCCACTTGGCATGATTACACACTTGCTTGTAAGTTAAATCAGAATGCTATGAGTGCTTTGGTAGAGAGGTAGATGGACTCCACTCATACATTTCACCTGCCTTTTGGGCAGATGACGATTACTCTTCTAGACTTTATGGCTATCATCGACTTTGGTTTTACCAAGGTGCCTATTCCTTTTGGCACAACTCCCTATCATCCTTCTGCTGCTGCTTTTGATGATTGGGCAGTTAAGCTTTTTCGACACACCATGGAGAAGAAGAGTGGGTGCGGTTCTCTTGTATGCTATTATAACTTTGTTGATGATGATTAAAGGGATTATAATGAGGGTAAAGTCAAGTTTGAGTAGCTTTCCTATTACTTCTTATTCTACTTATTAAGTGTCATTATTTTCCTAACTCTCTCGTATATTGGTTCTCTATGGTTGTTGCCTGCTTTGCAGGATTTGGATGAGCTGCTATGATGTAGCTGGGGATACTACTACTCTTGTATGTTTATATTGGGGATTGGATGCTGGTAGTTGAGGACCTTCAAGGATTTGTGGCTTTCTTATGGGGGTTAATGTGAGTCACTCTTTTTTGCTTGTTAATTTATTGCTCTTTCCTTTTTTTTTTTTGCAAATTTGGGCATATGAGTTTAGCATCTTTCCTTATCATGTTGTTAAGAATTGGACAGTAGCACACTTTTCATGATACCATCTTTTCTTATCCTATTGAGGCTGAAGGACATTTAAGCAGCTTGACCTTTAGCCTGGTTTATTTGAGTGAGTCACTGTTTATTTTTTTGCATCTTGCATTGCTTGTTAATTGATTTTTTTGACTATAGATTTAGCCTTATTGTGGTTGATACCTGAGAGTTGATGGTCTCTTGAGATGATGGGTGCTGGGAGATTGACTTATTTGAGGGTGCTACTAATTGGCCCAATTGATTACTGTTAGTATCTAGTAGTGCATGATTACTGTTGGTAGGACGGTCCTAACATGAGGAGAGTTCCTGTTTCCTCTCTTAACACCTTGTACTAGGGACGAGATTTAACTGGTGATGTTCTTGCACCTGTAGAGGATGGTGAGCCTATGGAGACATATCTTGAGTCTTTGAATCTTTCTTTTACAGAGGCTTTGATTCCTAAATTGATAGATGCTATTATCATTGGTATTTCTATTCCTATAGTTTGAAGAGGAGTGCTTTGATTACATTGTGCAAGTGTAGTTGCTTCACCATCTATTGCTAGCCATTCTCCTTCTCAACGTTCTTCTCAAGTTGTCTCTCATGCACTTATATATATTATTTTATTCTATATCCTTCAAGATATTTTGAAAGCTAATTTATTAGTAATAAATTGGAAGAAAAAAGAGTTAAATAATTTATTTGTGTTCTTTCTTGCTTATTGCGGAGCCATCGATCATAAAACAATTGGACTCATTATGCATCTCCCACATGGGAGAGGGTGATGTTGAGGGTAGAGTTAGTGCTTCTCACGTTGGTGGAGTTGCTCTTGAGGATGTTGTGTGTAGGAATATCATTGATCCCATCATCAATATGCCCAATGGGTTGACTGTTACTAGGGGTTTGGTGACTTATCTTCTACAAGCTCCCGGTGCCCGTCCGACGACTTTCTTCTATCAGGAGACCACTCATGTGAGCTTTTTGCTTTATACTTGTCGTTTCTCTCTTTCATTATTATTTTTTTACTTATGATTGATTTTTCCTTAGATGCCCCACTAAATGGTAGGGACATTGTATTCCAGTGTCACTAGTGCTCAATTGGCAGAGACATTGCATTCCAGTATCATCGGTGATTAACGTCACTATATGGAGTATTCTGGCTCTCAATTCATATTGCCTTTTCTTTTATTTTCCTTTATGTTATTTATTGTGAAAATAAATGTATGCATATATGTATGTATGCATGATAATACTATTTATACATTTTATGTAGGAATAAGTGAATCGACATACTAGAGCATAAGCTAGCTGGGTACGCAGGGGTAGTGATGATACATCTATATTTTCATATAAGGGCGATGATTGAGTAGACACAATGATTTCCCTGGACAATAGCTACAATAGATGAGATTGTTTAAGAGGCTAGGTATAGACCTTTTAGTTATAGAGGTTGTTCTTTTTGCACTCGCTGTTATTGTATTATTTCCTGGATGGTTGTTTACAGATGTTGCACTATTGAACATTTTTTGTTATAGTATTCTATTAATGCTTTGCATGCTACCATGCTAATTGTAGTGACTGATATTATTTGTTATTATTTTAATTTTTAATTAAAAAATTTTCCCTTCAACCTAGGCGATCTGAGATTTATGCACCTAGTTGGGTTCTCTTTTTTTTCCTTTCCTTTCCTTTTCCTTTTTTTTATTTTTCCCTTTTTTTTTGCCTTGGTGGTCCCTTTTTAGAGATTTTTGCACCTAGCTGGGTTTTAATTTTTATTTTGTACCTCACTTCGACTTCGAGGCTCATTGATAATTATATGCAATCTGAAGTTTATATAACTAAAGAGAAAATATAGGTGCATATGAATGAAGCAAAAGAATGCGAATTCGACTCAACATGTTTTGATGTGCTTAAACAGATGACAGTGGTACACAACATTTTCACAAATACACTTCCAAATTCAACAATTATTCATATATTTACTTAAAACGTTTAAGAATGGCACAGGTGCATTTCTGAAAATTTCAATTGATGGAACCTTTGTATTCAGGTAGCCTTTTCACATTTTCTAGCTAAGTATTTTTCCTCTTATTTCCTCAATTTTTGCCTATGCCACCCTTTTAGGTTTTCCACCTAGTAGGAATACTTTTGCCTAGGCCACCCTTTCGAGTTTGCAAACTAGTGGGGAGCCTCTAACTTTTGCCTAGGCTGCCTTTTTTTTTAGGTTTTTGCTTAGCAAGGATTCTTTAGGACATAATATTTCTTCAAGAAATTGACATTGATTGGCTCTGAGAACTCATTCCCCTCAGAATCCATCAGTTTAACTACTCTACTAGATAAGACAGTTTTGACCAGATTTGGGCTTTTTTAGTTCATTTTGAATTTTCCTCTTAGATTTGAATCATTCTGCCTGGCCTATTTTAAAACCAGCCTCCTACTTTGATGCTCATGTTTTACTCTTTTGTTTAAGGCCCTAAACAATTAGGCTTGGTATAATTTTTTTGTCTTTGAATATTTTGCAGAGTTAAAATGACATGTTTTTGCTCACTCATTGTGCTTCAGGTAATTTTTATTCAATTGCTCCATAGAGAGATTTCATCTCTATTTCCACTAGGAGAATTACTCTAGAGATATACAATAGTGAGAACAGAGTGACACCAGTTGAAGGTCTAACTGTCGTTCAATATGCTCATAAAGTATATAGTAGTTTGTCGACCTGATTCCAATATGTTTTAGTCATTTTAGCTAAGATCTTTTTGATGCTTTTGCTTATAGCTTTGATAGCTCTATTAGCTTGCGGTTTGTATGGTGATAACTTATGGTGTTCCACTTTATATCTCCTTAACACTTCCTTAACTTCACCTTAGAATTGTATACCATTATCTAAGATTATGTGATGAGGAAATTTTTATTGATAAAATAGATTTTTCTTGATGAACTTAGCCACTTTCTTTGCCCCAAGTTTAGTAAATGATTTTTCCTGAACCCATTTTGTGAAGTAGTCGACTGCAACTATGATGAATTTGTGTCCGTTTAAAGCTGTGGCATGTATTTCCTTAATTATATCTAATCCCTATGCTAAAAATGGCCATAAAGATGACATTGTATATAGTTATGTTAGAGGAAGATGATTGACATCACCATGAACTTGGCATTTGTGACATTTTCTTGTGAACTTGGTGCAGTCTTCTATTATTGTCAACTAGAAAAATCCTTGTCTCATTATTTTCTTGACTAACATTGCCTTATTCATGTGTGGACCATAGAATCCCTCATGTACTTCTTCCATTACATTTGTTCCTTTAGCTTCATTTGAACATGAGAGTTGCACCCTGTTAAAAGTTCTTATGTATAATACACCCACGTGCAATATGAATTTTGAGGCTAGTTGTCAGATGATAGTTTTATCTTTTTCATTGGCCTCTTCGGGGAATAGCCATTCTTTTATGTATCTCTGAATGTCATAGAACTAGGGTTTCTCATCTACTTTTACTTTGCTATCTTGAGATACTTATGGCAAGGCTATTTCGTAGGATCAAGGGTATCATCAGCATGCAAGTCTAGTGCATCCGCCATTTGGTTATGACTTTTTGGTAGGTAAATAAATTTGCATCTTTCAAATGATTGAGCTAACTGATAAAGATGATATAGATATGACCTTAAGTGCTATTCTTGAGGATGCTATTGGGGGAATCTACAGAGTCTTCATTTGTAGCAAGAAAAAATTAAAATATTTGTATTTAAAATTTAGAAGGAAGCATATCTCAACTTTAGAATATGGGTTGGATTTGAGGACAAATTTTCACAAGAAAGAAGGAAATGATGCGAACCAAGTAAGCACTAAACATGTTGACCAACATAATAATTAAGTCAAGTATAATGGTCCAAATGACTAAAGCATGCATGAATATGTTCAAGGATGCTTTAGGAGTGTTCTTGAAGCAAGAGATGAAGCTTGAGTTAGTAAATCAAATTACAAGTGCAAATGGAGCTCAATTTAATGAATTTAAAGAAAGTTTGAAAAAGGGCAAAATCATATTTTTTGTACCTTATTATGTTATTTTGACATTCAAAATGAATAATTCATGTCTAACTCTTCAAGTGGAGCAATTTGCATTCAAAATACATAAAGTGCAATTTTTGAGATTCTAGAAGATGCTAAGAGAATCCATAAGATGCTAAGAATATTTCAAGAATATTCCATGAAAATAAAACTCTATAAGTGATGGAGAATAGTGGCTACACATGTTTGAAGACTTGGTCAAATCTTTACTTAGTTATCATTAGTTGTTTACTTAGTTGTCATGAGTTATCATTTTGCTTAGTTCTCATTAGTTATAGTTACTTTGACTTTTCAATGATGAGTTATCATTAGTTGTCTTTAATTATCATTAGTTTTTCTTTATTTTTTAAAGGAGTTCAAACAAGTGTTGAATTCGTTTGTTGTTTACATTATGAGGAAAATGACGAATTTAACCTCAAGTGCAAGCTTTGAGCTTGTCCAATAATCATTTCTGCACGTTATTATCATATTTTGACATTCAAAATGAAGAATTCATGTCCAACTCTTCAAGTGGAGCAATTTGCATTCAAAATACATAAAGTTCGATTTTGAAGGTTCTCGAAGATGCTAAGGGAATCATTTTTTTGATTTCATCATCCTATTTAGTTTTAAATCATTGACTCTCTATCATACCATCATTTTCCAATATTTTTTGGTATTTATCCAATTTTAACCTATAATACCATCATTTTTTTCCTATTTTCACCATTTGTGTCTAGTTTCAACCCATCTTTGTTTTAACATAACATACCATCATTTTCTTACTGGTTTTTCATCTATTTCATGTTTTGTCCTCATTTTCTTCCTTGTTTTAAAATTTTCTTAATATAGTTCATTAATTCTGTGTTTTTAGGTTTTAGATGTCCTTTTCTTTCTAGTTTTAAATTTCTCTTAAAGTTTACAATCTATGTTTAGCCTTAACTCATCAATCTTCTAGTTCAGTCATGCATTTTGTCCATTTTTAATTAGTTTAAAATATTTTTAAAGTTATAAACTATCATTTTTGTCTCATTTCAACTCATCAATTATGCATGTTACTTAGTTCTAATCTTCCATATTGCATCTATGTATCCTATCTTTTCTTTCTAGTTCATATGGCATTTTGGATGATTAGCTCTACCTAGTTTTAGCATTTTCTATTGGTTTCTATTTAATTCCATCATGCAATTTTTCCTAATCGCTTCCTAATATTTAATTTTTTAGGTTCATTCATTACCTTGTGTGCATTATTAATCTAAATATCATATATCATCATTTTTTTCTCAATCCAAACCTATCATGGCATCATTTTGTCATGTTATACCATCATCTTTGACAAGTTTCAGTCCATAAGTTACACATCTTTGTTTTCAATTAGTTTTCACTTATATCCTTTATGTCGTTATTTTTTTCTAGTTAATTCATCATCATTTTGTACAATTCATACTGTGTCATCTTTTTGTTATCATAGCATTATCATTGTCCGATTCTAATTAATTAATTACACATTTCTATATCCATAATATTTTATGACTTGCATTATAGTTTGCTGCTCATGTACTAACTTTTGTGTCTAATTTTAATATGTCATATTTCATATAACTCTATGTTCATGTATTAACCTTTTTCCTCATTAGAATGCATTGGTACATGTTTTCTTATTTACTTTTACATATCATTTCATCTTCTTTAAAATGTTTACACAAAGTCTTACTTTTACATATCATTTCATCTTATATGTTTAATCCATTATAATAAATAAAGGTCTTTTCAACTTTTCTTCAGTCACATTTTTATCTAAATATGTTTATTAATTTCAACCTTCCATGTTTAATACATTTTCTATATTAGTAGTTCATGTCAATCCTTGTCTCATATGTCTTTAAATTCATGCATTCATTTTAATTCATTTTCCATTTTAATCATCATAAGGCCTATCCTTTTGGCATAAGATCAACCATGGATGAAAATTCAAGTGCTAATTAATTCCTTAAGAAGCTATGGGAAGAAAAGGTAAAGGGATAATTGAAAAAGGACATGGAAGAATTGTTCAATAAAGTTGCAACAAGGATTGTTACTCCATTAGAGATTAAGAAACTATCTGAGATCTTTAAGAAACTCAAAGCAAATAGACTAATGAAGCTTAAAAAACACAAAATGAATCTTAAAAAACACAAAATTTGATCTTAAAGCCTAACCCACAACATGATTATAATGCTTATTATAATTACCATCAAGTGATTGGCATGCTACTGATTAAAATTATGCATTGTTAAAGGCCATTTAAGATTTGAGACTATCAGTGAAAAATTAACTTGGACTAGATGGAACGTTATGAGATTTAAAGAATTTAGTATGAGTAATGTGCTACTTAAATATGTCATGCATGTGGATTATGTTTAAGTAAGAATAATGAATGTAAATAGTTTGACAAAGATTATGAATAAAGTTTTAAAACTCAGTCTGCTCTTATTTTCTTTCCATCTATGTGAATTGGTATAAATTATAGTTTTCTCTCTAAAGTCAATTTAATATTATTTTCTTAACTTTTCTAAACTAATTTGATGATTTTTTTAACCTTTCATTTATGCAGTTTGTTGTTCTCTTTATAATATTTCTTATCGATTTTTATGCACTTATCAAGTGAATCATAATCATGCACATCGTATCACACTTGATTCAATGAGAGAAAATAAAAAAATAAAATGGTGGCAAAGGACCCCTTTCTTGCAAAACTCTACCCAATAATGTTTATTCTCTTAGACCTTGTGATTTCATATCCTACTCAATAATTATTAACTTTGAGCTAGTGATTTTCTAAGTAATTGAGTACCAACAAGTTTTTAAGTTTTCAACTGTTTTTGTAAATATTGCATTTATTAACAAATTTTGATAAACTAATTTTTTGAAAAAATAATAATGATAAGGGAGATTTTTCTCATTTTATTTTTCAAGTACCACTTTGCCAAAAATAATTGATCTTTTTCTATATTTGATAAACTTAATTTATTTTGCTGGCACACTTATGGCTGGAGAAATCAACATTTTGTATTTACTAGGTAAGAATGCATTAGACCTTTGCATTTTGGTTGTGTATGCTTACTTAGAGGGGGCTTCTATGCATTTAGGTATATTTTCTAATGCATCATAAGTCCTAAAACATATCATTCACTCTTTTGAGGTGAAATCACAGTCATATGCATGATTAGGAAAATAATTTAGGTATTTTTAACCATTTTTAAGAACTTCTTCTTTTCATACCATGTCCATATATATTACTGCTTATTCACCCTTTTTAGCCTTTTTATTGGACTCTTAATAGTCATTTGTATTTTCTTATATTACCTATATTTATTATACCTACTAACCTAAACATTAGACTTTACTTTGATATGAGTTGGTCATTGATGGAAATGGACAAGTAAATGGAGTTTGTGAGCAAAAAGTTTTAAATAGCTGAAGATTATTTTAAAAAAGAAATAAGAATATAGGCAAAAAGAGAAAAAATAAAAAATAAAAAAATAAAAAGGTGCAAAGTTATAGTATCTTCTTCTATCTGTGTGGTTCTTCCATTAGTCATATCTATCAATGATCCTTCTCATTTTTATTTACCTTTATTTCCTTTTCTTTTTTAAGCCATTACCCTAGCCCTATTGCAACCTTAATAAAAGTATTTTTTATACCTTACCATGTACTACACATGCATTAGTTGAGAAAGTGTGGTTGGTCTTACCTATGGGATTTGGCTATATGCATTTGGAAGTAGTAGGAGTGACAAAATGCATATATGCTTATCGAAATTGCAACAACCATTTTGTGTGTGGTCTATGTAATTTTACTTGATTTAGTAAATACATAATGTTAATCTGTTTTCCTCTTATGCTTTTCACTTATGTAAATATAATAAATATTGGCACTCATATTACAAAGAAAATCACCTTAAAAAGAAAATAACCAAGATTATAATCCATTGATCCTTTCTCTTTATCCTTATTTCTTACCATTACCATACCTTTTCTTTAGCCCATAAGATATATAAACTTCTCTTGAAAAGCCCTAAAGTTTCTCAAACTAAGAAATGGTCATCAAGGTGACTAACTATGACCATATATCAAATAATTTCAAATTTATCCTCTTGCCTCCAAAGTCAAATCAAGCATCTCATTGGGAGGAAATCAAAATATTCTCCTAAGCAAAAGTTAGGGATATGGTGAGCATAAAAACTATTTGGTTAGAAAACCTTTTAAATGCTAACTAATAAAGGTGTGATATTATGTACATAATAAGAGCTCATTTGTTAAGTGTGTTCAAATTTATAACACATGTTTGCTAAAGAGTACAACTTGCTTTGTGTTAACATTTATTAAGGAAGATAAATATGAGGTAAAAATATTTTTAAAATATTTTTAAGTTTTTTTAAACATTTTTCACTTGTAGCATTCATTAATCTTTAATCATCAATTCCAAATATGAAATTATTGATCCTGTGGCATGTTCAATTAATCCTTGAGTTTTGGAGAGTATGTTAAGTTCCTAAAGTTCTAAGGTCATGATTGATTTATTTTCTGGGGGCATGTTTAATTCATCCTTAATCATTGTGACATGATTGATGACAATCCTGAGGGCATGTTTAATTCAATTGGCACATTTTATCCATTCTTAAATTTTTAGGTTATATTTGATTCATCCTTAATCATGGTAGAATATGAAGTTGATTTCGACTTTGGGAATATATTTTAGTTTATATGATAAAGATTCTATAGGGCATGTTTGGTATGCTTTCTATTATAGGAAATTTTTTAATTAATCTTAATCTAGGAGACATAACAAGGCAATTTTAGCCTAAGGGACATACTAAGTTGAATTTTAATTCATGGGGCATATTTGTTGTGGTTCTAAGAGCATTTTTCATGAAACTTTCAGGGCCACTTCAACATAATTTAAGAGAAGTGTACCGAGCTGGATAGTATATTGTGCTTTTGCCAAAAAGAGGTGGCTTTCTTTAAAACATGCATTCATTCATATCCATTTGTGCATATAATCTCATATGTAACCTAGCATATGTTCTTGTAAATAATAATTTTTCATAAGATGTATACATGTGTTTGCACTATAAACCTCAGTAGTTGTTTTATTTATGTACTTTCATGTATTGTTGTACATATGTACTTTAAAAATAAAAAATGCACAAATGTACTTGTTTGCACTATAAACCTCAGTAGTTGTTTTATTTATGTACTTTTATTTATTTATGTACTTCAAAAATAAAAAAATTTTAGTATGTTCATACATATCCTATGCATGCATGCATGAGGTTTTAATTTCTTTTAATTACTACATGTTAATATAAGCATAAATAGAGACTTATATGTTAGTTCATTGACAAGGGTAATTTGCTAGTATGTCATATTTGCATCTTTGTATTATGTGTTTGTAGTTCATTTAACATTTTCTAATTATAGATTGCATACTTGTTACATTTGAATGTCCTTATTCCTTTGCATTAATTGGTATATTTCTAGTTGTAATGAGCATACTAGGTACGTTGATACATTTATTTTCATTTTTTTCACTTGCACACATTTTTACACTTAGTGTAGCATTAGTATCTTGCATTAAACTTTTATTTTTCTATTGAATTCTCCAAGTTTACCATTATGCATCATTATTTTCTTTCAAAGTTAAAATATCTTTCAAATTGAGTCATGTATTATCCTCATCCATTATATAAACTTTTTCTGTTATTTTCTCACACATATCATCATGCATATTTCCTTTTAATTTTTCAAAATAAAGTCATACATAGTGACCTATTGTCAAGCATTGTTTTATTTTCACATGTAGTCATTAGCAGTCATGTTGCATTTTCCTCCCTAGTCGTCACTTATCAAATAAACATTTATCATTTCTTAGTGAATCTCATATTCATAAATAAAAGGCATTCAAAAAATAAATTCCTTCAAAGCGTCTTCATTCCTCAATATTCCTTTTTAGAACTTAGGTTGTTTCTTGTTACATAGTTCTCATGACTTATGTTTAATTTATATTCTAACTCTTATAATTTCACCAAAGTTTTTGAGTCTGTAAAGAGTTACAGAGGAGTTTAAAGAGTTTGTTTATAGCTTGTGGAGGATATATTTATTGATATATAAGAGCAACTCAGATAAAAAATTACGAAAAGGCCAATGAAAATGTAGAAAATATCCTCCTTACTTTAGCAAAATTACCATAAAGGCACATGCGGTTACATGTAAGTAAATTCTTCCTAATAATATTTCCATTGGGTATCATTTTCATTATACTTAATTACTTTTCTTCAATATTATTTTTCAAATAAAATATCTTTCCTTCTTTTCGAATCTCTCAATAAATAACCCCAGTGGAGTTTTCATAAATTTATTCCTCATCCTTATTAAATTTTGGGCTTTTAGACAATCAATCATTTTGTCCACTATACTTTAAACTCCCCTGTATTTTATAATTAGAATTTTTATTAGTGTCTTAAGCTCTCTATCGTGTTTTGAACGTCCACTTTGTCCGAACCTTTGATTTTAAATTAAAGTTTTCAAAATATCAGTTTTTGTCATTTCCAATAAATTGTATTTCACTATTTTCTTAATAAAGAGTTTTCAAGATTAAATTCCACAGAGAGTCTTTATGACTCATTTCTTTATGGGAGTCCAAGCGACTTATGTGGGAGTCTTTATGAATTATTTCTTTGTAGGTGTCCAAACGACTCATGTGGTAGTATTTGTGCCTTATTTCTTTGTGGGAGTCTAAGTGACTCATGTGGGAGTTTTTATGAGAACTAAAGGTCAAATTACCCCCCCTCTCCCGAACTTTTATTGAATGTGCAAATAAGTCAAGTTCTATCTTTTTCAGCAAATAGGTCTAAAACTTTTTATTTTAGGCCAAATAAACCAAACTCTCTATGCGTGTCATACAAACTCTATAAGAGTATAGTGAGATCACTTATTGAATATTTTATTAACATTTCAAACTAATTAAATATAACAAGTATTTAAAACCCTAAGCTAATTGAGATCAATTCCCCCTTTCTTTATTATCCTGAAATAACATCATTATGTTTAGTGAAAAAAAACATCATTATAGGCACTAGGACTGCCACCACTGCCGCCAACACTGAGACTGTCACCACTGCTGGCAGCATTAAGACTGCCACTACCGCCTTGAACCACATCACAAATTGACCTAAAAAATAGTTGAATATAATGATTACATATTAATGCTACAGGAAGTAGTAGATGATGGTATCAAATCCCAAAATCTTAGCAATTCAATGTTGTATAACATGAAATCAAAGAGGAACAAAGTTGGAGATGATGAAGTGCAGCAATTGCTTCAGGCTACCCAAGATGAGTTGCTTGTTGTCCGTTGATTCACATATGCCTCGCCTCTCTATTGATTACCTCCTTTCTAATCTTGATCGTCGATTCGAGGATCTCAAATCTTGACCTCCTCCTCCTCCTCCTTCTTCTCCACCATAAAAGCTTTAAATAGCAGCAACAACCAAAGCCAAATCTCAACCTCAACTATTCCTCTACCTAAGCCAAAGTAGCAGTAGCTGCGTCATCCTGGTTGTGATAAAGATGATCTATTGGCTAGATTTGCTACTCTCAAAGGTGGTGCTCTCAAAGGTGGCTAGATTAGCATTGAGTATGAATATAATGGAGAATCCATAGGGCTAATTATTGATTGAATTTTTGTTAAATTTATTGAGTTTGAGAAGATTTATAAGAATATTAAGTTTGAACTAGCAGGATTTTTTTGGGCATTTTGTTGGGTGTGCTCGAAAAAGAAAAATAAAGGTGGTGGTGATGGTGGATGGGGATCAAGAACTGGTGGTGGTGACAGGATTTGATGGGCTTTGTAATTGGTTGGGTGGGGTTGATAAAAAAAAAGGTGGTGATGGTGGTGGTTATGGTGATAAAGAGGTAGTGGTCATGGTGGTGGTTGTGATAAAGAGATGGTGGTAATGGTCGATAGTGACAAAGAGGCATCGTGATAGATGGTAACAGGCACGAGATGGTGGTGGAAAAAACAAGGTTAAATTAGAAACAAAAAAAATATAATAATAATAATAAAATTTTAAAAATTGTTATTAAAATATTTTAGTTCGTTTTTATGACTCATTTCTTTGTGCGAGTCCAAGCAACTCATGTGGGGATCTTTATGACTCATTTCTTTATAGAAGTCCAAGAAACTCTACGGAAATCTTTATTACTCATTTCTTTATGAAAGTCCAGGCGACTCATGCCGGAGTCTTTAGGACTCATTCTTTGCGTGAATATTTATTAGAGAGTTTAAGACTCACATTCTTTACAAGAGTCCTTGTGATTCTTTTCAAATGAAACTTTCATTTGCTTTTCCACACTAACCTGTGTTTTCAACTTTGAGTTCGTAGGAAACTAAGACAATTGACGAGCTACAACAAACTCAGGTATAGAGTTTGAACTTGCTATGATAAATTTAAATTGGCTATAATATTGTGAGTTGTGATTGTGATTGTTTGACTACAATAAAATGTGCAATAGAAAATATTCTATTTGTGATAAAGTTATTGTAAAATATTTATTAGTTGAAAATTTTATAGATAGATAGTTTAGATAGAAGAAAGGGAAAAAATATAGGCATTACACCCGCTTTCTTAGTTGTATCTTGTACTAATTATGTTATATGTATATAGAACAGAAAGAAAAAGGGTAGGTTTTGTTTGGAAGGGTTTATAAGGCCAACCACCACACAAGTTACTAGTATAAAAAACTCAAAGATTTATTCTTAATTCTCTTTATATTAAACTATTGCTAGCAAAAGATCAACAAAAATTTTTATTCTCAAAAACTTATCTAAATTGAAATTACTTCATATGTAATGTAACTCCAAGAATTTAAAGAAAATCCATAGAATATAATGTAAAAATAATGCTAATAATAATGCTATTATTGAAGAAAAATGGATAATGATAGATTTACAATTAAAATGAAGGAAATTAAAAAAAATAAAAAAAAAACACCATAATTCATATATATAGTCCTATTATAAATAGATGAGAGAATACATATATATGGTATCATCCATAACTTGTAACAAACATTACTTTTTTAACAATTCGATGGCATCTTTAATTTCTTCCATGCATTAGAATTGATATTACATAAGTCACTTCAAATTCGCATTAGCCATTTTTCTTTTGTGCTGCACTACATGCCGTTGTGCATTGGTCATGACAACTACTAGAGGAGGAACCTGCTTTATAAGGAGGTGACATGCAAACCTTATAACAATGGTCATAACAATCTTTTCTGACCGGAAGATTAAAGAAGTTAAATGGCCACCATGAATAAGCTAATTCTGAAGATGAAAATAAGACAAGCATGGAAGTAAGAATTAATATAGTGGCTTTATTTTTTCCATCCATTGTAAGTTCTTTGTTACAAGGAGAGATGAAGAACACGTTTGTTTTACTTTAAGATTTTGTTTCAATTTATAGAGAAATAATTGGCAAAGAAATTTGTATGGCAGAGCAAAAGTTGTATGGTTTAGAGTAAAACTAGGACAAAGGAAAAGTTAATCCAATATTCATGTGTATGACAGCCTTTAAACAACCTATACACATTCAACTATGATATCTCTTGTCCAATCAAATTAAGTATAGCTACGCTAAATACAAGGACACACTCTCCCTTACATATATGTGTGAGACATACCATTTGATATGTGAATAGAACTAATCATAGTCGATTTAAAATAACTTATTATAAATATGATATTTTTATTCATATTGATTTCTAAAAAGATTTGAAATTGAAATTTTATCTATCTATATTAGTAAATCAAAAATTTAATTTAGGACATCCTTCACTTTATTTTAAATACAAATAGAAAAAAATAATGGTTATTGATTTCTTCAATAAAAGAAAATTTAATTTTTTTTTAACAAATATAGTCTTTTCATAAACTCGAGTTTATTTAATACGTTTACATTGGGGTAATATAACTTTGAGATTATGGAGAGATATGTTGTAGCTATTGAAATTCAAATTGCAAAATAATTTTAAAATTTTCACTATACAGATAGCTCTTTTGCAACAAATTTAGCGATGGGAAAATTTGTAGCAAAATAGCAACAAGATTTACAATGGATTTAGAAAAAAGAATTCATCACACCTTTAATATCATTAATGATTAATTCTCTATACATCAATCATTAATGTATTGGTGGAAACAATTCACCAATTAGATAGTGACAATGTCCTTACGAGTAGCTCAAATAATAAAAGATGTGGACATGTTCGAACTCCATCCCTCCTCTCCCTTTATGGTATTGTGAATTAACCATTTATACTAGCTAAAAAAATAGATAATGACAATTTTACCATAATTAATGATGAATTCTCTACCAATCGTTAATGTAGGTGGAGTATTTGATATGCCCTCTGAGATTTATTTTTATCCATAATTAATATATGATGATTAGCTAACCCATTAAAAAGTTAACATGTATTAACTATCTATCACTAAGTTTTCAAGGGGTGAAAATCCTAAAATTTAATGATGGATTTGTAAAATTTTCGATCTATAAAAATAACCAACAGCTTTGTTTTCTCCCATTTCTCTCCTTTTATTGTCCCAATACCCTTATTCTCTCTCCCCTCCTTAGTCTACTGCCGCCATTCCTTCTTCAATCAAGTAAGCATTTTTTTGAATAATGCCTAATGACTTCCGTTGTTGCCTCTGGTCTGCCTCAAACGTTTGTTTGCCACTAATAGGCATTTATTTAATTTTCCATTTTGCATTTTTATTACTAGAAATTATATCAATTAAAAACAATAACATTTTATGTGTAAAAAGCTTTTTTTTTTTTATGTAAAATTACACTGGAGTTTTATGGATTAATAAATAAAATAAATATACAAATATACCTTTTTGTGAATTAAATTTCTAAAATAACAAATAATAATAAATTCAGTGAGCTTTTTTTTTTTTATAAAAATGGAAGAGAGATTAAGCATCAGATAATAAACAATGGCATCCTAGCTAGGCTAGGACCCCAAAATCATCTACTTCATGTGCCACTCACTCCAAATATTATTAAAAGAAAAATAAAAGTCAATACATCCAATGCAGCAACAGAGTCTGAAGGACCTAAGAACAAAAGGCTAAGAAAATCTGTAATTACAATAATCCATAGCATTATTGACCATGAGAGATTGACATTCCACTAGATGCGTAGGCCACCAAGTTAAATCAGTCAGGGTGAGACCAAGAGTAGAAAGATGATCGGCTACCTGATTCCCTTCACGGTAGATTTGTGAGACGTGAACCTGCATGGAGCGAAGCAAGGAAAGACATACCTCCCATTCTTGATGCACAGACCATGGGACAGCTGAAGACCATTTCTGCAACATATTAGCAACAAGCGTAGAATCGCTTTCTATTCATACTGGATATGAAGGAAAAGAAGAAACCTTCTTAACAGCAATCACCACCATGAGAATTTCAGCTTCAAAGGCGAAGTGGACTCCTAAAAGTGCAGCGAAAGATGCTATAGCCTGACCAAAGAAATCTCGAATAACACCACCAGCAGCAGAAGGGCCAGGGGAACCACGAGCCACACCATCAGAGTTAATCTTCAACCATCCCCGTGGAGGAGGGAGCCATCAGACTGGGAAAATGACAGGCGTAGGACTTGGGATAGCTGTAATTCTAAATTGACGAAGGATCAGTAAGTTTGAAATAACAGAAGACATATGCCCAGAGCGGAACAATTCGGCATCCTTAACAGCTCGACAAATACAACATATAGAAGAAGAGATTGACTGAAAATCATCATGAAAGGTAATCCGGTTGCGGGAACGCCAAATAAACCAAAATGTAGTGACAACACCAACTCGCCGTAGGACCTGAATCTGAGAAGGAAATTGAGCTTTCCAAACAGAATTAAATAAATTAAGAAAACCATTAGAGATATTGAGCTGCACATTAAAGAGACTACACAAAGAAGACCCAATGACAACTAACTATGAATAATGCGATAATACATAATCTAATGATTCTTCATGATTTGCACAAAACCGGCACCGAGAAACCAAATGAATACCCTTTCCACAAAGAACATGATCAATGGGAAGCTTATTAAATAAAGCTCACCACAAGATAAATGATCGAGAGGGAGGTAAATAATGTCTCCATACCTCCTTACCCCAAGCCACCTTTAGAGAAGAAACATGATATAAATTATAAGCATCCTTGGAAGAGAGAAAACTATTTGAAGATCCCTGATAAACAAAAAAGAATCTGTCGAAGAAGCATGAGCAATACGTAAAATATCAGCACAAATATGAATTAAATAACATGTTATCAGCACAAACAAACCGTAACCATCATAGAAGAGAAGGACAATTGTACCATAACATGCTGATCCGAACTTGCAAGAAGAGATATATGACCAGATCTAAAATTATTAGAAGCTAAAAACCATAAAATGGGATAGAGAGGTGATCCAAGCTACCAAAGACATATTCAAGGTTCGCCAAAAAAATTGACTAATAGAGTCAAAATGCACTTTGGGTTCAGAAATACATATAAAATCCGGAGTGTGAGACTTAAAAATATTGTAGAGTGAGTGTTGGGTTGCCGCATTACCTAACCCTTTAAAATTCGAAAACAAAATCTTCATTGGTAAGATTTTGAGGAAACCCAAGTGACAAGCCTTAATCCAGTAATAATAATGCGTGAAGAAGTGCCTTTTGATTTCTTCTTGTGGGTAACTTGCTACAATACCTCATTCTCTAGTCAGCCTAAGACTTCTTAACAACCAGCTCCTGTTCCTCAATTGCACGATGACCAGCCGAAGGAGTTGTCTCGGCAAGAGGAGTGTTGAGATAAAAAACTAATACCTTCGGTTTTACCATTGTAATTTTTGATACTTATTATTCTTTTAGTTATTGTTGTATTTATCTCTTTAGCTTGTATTATCATATATATACAACATTGTACTCATTTTACAAAAATCAATATAATCAAAACTTTCTCATGGTATCAGAGCTTTAAATAAAAAAAAATGGCAGGGCAAATAATTCCAGCCTCTTCTTCCTCTTCTCTTCCTATGGCTACTACCACAAACCACAACCTGTCCATCAAATTAACTTCTCGTAATTTCCTCACCTAGAAAACTCAATTTCAACCTCTCCTTAATTACCATAAACTTATAGGCTTTATTGATGGCTCCATTGTAGCACCATCATCTACAGCTACAACCGATCCTCCAACTCCTAACCCAGAATACACCAAATGGCATAAAAAGATCAGCTTTTACTCCCATAGATTTTCTCTTCTCTATCTGAAGAAGTCTTCCCTTATGTTATTGGCATGACCACATCATTTGCCGCTTGGCATGCACTAGAAAGTGCTTTTGGTTCTGTATCTCAGAATCGTCAATTACAAATCCAAATTGAACTCCAAGAATTGAAGAAAAATGACTTATCAATTACCCAGTATTTACAAAAAGCAAAAGCTTTAGCCGATGAACTTGCAGCAGCAGGTCGACCTCTTTCTCCAGCGGAATTCAATGCAATTATTTACCGCAATCTTGGCTATGAATTTCATAGCATTATTACAGCCTTAAACCAAAGACCTAAACCAGTTACATTCCAAGAACTACATGGGCAAATGGTGGCTCATGAAATTCTCATAAAAAATATTCATAAACCACCCACTGCTTATATTGCAAGACGCCAATTTTCAGGTTCCCTTTCTCAGCCTCGACCTCCCATGGCATCACCACCTTCGGCCTTCACCAACAATCAGAGACCTTCCTTTTCTTTTCGTCGAAACTGACCTCAATGCTAGATATGTGGCTACCATAACCATATGGCTGACAAGTGTCGCCGCCGCTATAAACCTTGCAATCAAACATCCTCTCCATAAGCCAATTATATGAGCAACACAGGCCTGATTTCCTCTTATGGTTTCAGTAACACATCATCTTCCTCCACTACTGCGTTCACCAATAATCCATGGTACCCAGACACCGGTGCTTCCCATCATATGACATCCAATCCTAATCACCTTGTTAATTCAATTCCTTATAATGGTAATGATAAAATTGTTGTTGGTAATGGTCAGACTCTCCCTATCACAAATACTGGTACGTCACTCTATCATTTGCCATACTTTTACAAGGATTTCATTTTTAAAAATGTGTTTGATGTTCCAAATATTAAAAACTCCTTACTCTTTGTCTATAAATTCACTACTGGCAATTCTTGCTTTTTTGAATTTTGGCCTAACCATTTTCCATTTAGGATCAGAATACCAAGGCAACCCTGTTATGAGGCCGGAGTGATAATGGACTATATATGATGCCACCACCCTCCATCACACTGAAACACGTACTTCTCACTGAGTCCACATCCTTCGTAGACTGGCATGCCCACATGGGTCACCCACAACATTGCACTATTTCCAAAATTATTACAGATCACATTTTACCTGTTTCCAATTCAATAAATTCTAGTTGTTCTTCATGCCGTTTAGGAAAATTAGCTAAGTTACCTTTTGCAATTGTTGAGCATACCACTGATGCTCCTTTTCAAATTATTCATTCAAATATTTGGGGTCCTTCCCCAGTCACCTATTATCATGGTTTTCGTTATTTTATTTCATTTGTTGATGATTTCACTAGGTTCAACTAGATTTATTTTCTTAAAAATAAAAGTGATGCTTACTTAGTGTCCCTTAATTTTGAATCTTATGTGCATCATCAATTTAATACCAAAATAAAAGCTTTTCAATCAAACTGGGGCGGTGAATTTCAAAAATTGCATAGGTACTTTGATATGCATGGCATTTGTCACCACATAGCATGTCCATATACACATGAATAGAATGGGTTATGTGAATGAAAAATACGTCATATTGCTGACACAGGTTTGACATTGTTAGCTCATTCACATGCACCATTTCGATTATGGACTTATGCTTTTCTAATAGCCATAAATTCAATTAACACATTACCCACTTCCATTTTAAATAATAAATCACCATTTCAAGAAATATTTAATAAATCACCAAAATATTTGGAAAGAAAAATTTTTGGGTGTGCCATATTTCCCAATCTTCGTCCATATAATAAACACAAATTTGCTTTTATGAGTAAAGAATGTGTTTATTTAGGCAACTCTCATAATCATGCTGGTTTTGATTGTTTTGACCCATCATCAAATAAAATCTACACTATATGAAATGCTCATTTTAATGAACAACAATTTCCTTTTGCCCATGCAACCAGTCCCACTTCACCTTCATGTCCCCATGTCGACCTGTGGCTTACAATGCATGCCCCAGTCACTTTGGTTCCTTCAACATGTATGTCTCTACCCTCTTTTATTTTGTTATCTAATCATACACCTACTTCCACAGAAACTTTATCACAATTTTCTCCTCCTACTGGCCCACCTTTATCCCATAACCCATCCATTCAACCACCCGCACAAACGACTTCACCGCCATCCATAACCAAACTGACCCTATCTCCACCTACTTCCACTAAAACTCTATCACAATTGTCTCCTATTATTGGCCCACCCTTATGCACTCAACCACCCACAACAAACCCCACTTCACCATCTTCCATACCCAAGCCGACCCCATCTCCAACAACAAACCGAACCACCTCTCCCCCTCCACCTTTATTTCATCCTGATACAATCTTAACCAACAGCCTACACACAACCAATTCTCTCTTCACTTCATCTTCTCCATGAAAAATTAAATTACTGCGTGACATATACCAATAAACCCAACCTTCGACCTCATCCCCAACTCAACGATACTCCCTTATCCTAACCCGAACAAGCTTTTCTCCTCCTCCCTCTACATCTGTCGTTCTCAATTTAATTTTTGACCTCTCTCAAAGCTCTCCACCTGACACACCATCAAACTAACCACCTTCTCCACTATCTCGCACACACCCTATGGAACTTCAACCTCACCCTCTTGCAAAATGACAAGCCCATATTGCTCTCTCTCAAAATAATAGCCTGAATTATTTACAACATGAACCATTATTTTTTAAAGGTGCAATTTGATATAAAGAATGGAAAATGGCCATGGACAATGAAATCAGTGCACTTAAATCCACCAATACATGGACTCTTGTTCCTCTTCCATCAAATGCTAACATTATTGCCAACAAGTGGATTTTTTGAATCACGAGAAATTCAGATGGAACAATAGATCGCAACAAAGCACATCTTGTAGCCAAGGGCTTTATACAAATCTATGGTGTGGATTATAAGGAAACATTCATCTCTGTCATTAAAGCCACTACCATTCGAGTTGTGATTGCTCTTGCCATAATGAATCAATGGCCAATGCACCAACTTGATGTCTCAAATGCCTTTCTACATGGCCATGTTGAAGAGCATCTCTACATGTCATAACCACTTAACTACCTTGATGCCACCCATCCCACACATGTCTACAAATTAAATAAATCTCTCTATGGACTTAAGCAAGCCCCAAGTGCCTGGTTTCCTCGTCTCACTTCTTGCCTTCACAAATTAAATTTTGTCTCCTCCAAAGCTGATCATTCACTATTTATTTTCAAATAAGACACTAACCTTGTTTTCTTGCTAGTATATGTGGATGATATTGTTGTTACAGGTTCTTGTTCCAAGCTTGTTCAAAATGTCATCAAGTCACTACAACAGGAATTTCTAATCCGTGACTTAGGCTCCCTACACTTCTTCCTTGGTTTGGAATTAAAACAACAACATGATGGCACTCTCCTTACCCAAACATGGTATCTTACCGATCTTCTCCAAAAACATGGTATGGCTGATTGCAATCCATGCTCCACCCCTATGCAATCATCCACCACTATATCTAAAATGGCAAGCACACCTCTACTAAAAGGAGACACATACAAAAAAATTGTGGGAGCTCTTCAATATGCCATTATTACGAGACCAGATATTGCCTACAGTGTAAACAAGCTTTGCCAATTCATGCATAATCCCA
The DNA here is from genome assembly GCA_949671775.1 of Mallotus repandus. Lineage (NCBI taxonomy): Eukaryota > Viridiplantae > Streptophyta > Magnoliopsida > Malpighiales > Euphorbiaceae > Mallotus > Mallotus repandus. The sequence continues at coordinate 32,343 of CATIWM010392328.1, forward strand.
CTTATGTTCACTGGAAAGCACTTAAACAATTACTTCGCTACATATAAGGTACTAAGCATATTGGGTTGTTTTATTCATCCACTACTTCTCCCACTCTTTGGTGCTATGCCAAATAGTGACGGGGGAGAGGATCCAGATGATATGAGATCTACATCTGGCTATGCTATTTACTTGGGTTGTTCATTGATTTCTTGGCTTGCAAAGAAGCAACTCACCATTGTTAGATCATCCACAGAAAGCGAGTATAAAGCTATAGCTAATGCCACTTCATAACTTATTTGGCTACGTGGGCTTCTTCAAGAAATTGGTCATCCTATTTCTATAATTTCTCTTTCTTATGATAATATTGGAGCAATTTTTCTCAGTTCCAATTCAATGTTTCATGCTCGCATAGAACATGTCAAATTGGATTATCATTTTGTTCATGAACAAGTGGCTTCGGGTTTCCTTCAACTCAATTTTTTCCTCAAGTCAAGAACAACTAGCTGATTTATTCACCAAATCCTTGCCATCCGCTTGTTTCTGGTATATCTTTTCCAAGCTTCCTCTGCATGATGCCATAGAGTTGCAAGGGGTGTTGAGATAAAAAGCTAATACCTTTGGTTTTACCATTGTAATTTTTAATATACTTATTATTCTTTTAGTTATTGTTGTATTTATCTCTTCAGCTTGTATTATCATATATATATAGCATTGTACTCTCTTTACAAAAATCAATATAATAAAAACTTTCTCAAGGAGAAGTAGCCAAAGCTTCAACATCTGAATTCTAAGGCACAACATCCACATTCAGTGGGACTGTATGGGGCTGCATGGCATAAGAACCATTCATAGCATCAATGGCATCCTTTGCTTATTTTTCCTCCAAATTAACATCTTGCTGAATTCAATGAAAGGTTTTTCCAAAGGGACTGAAATAACAACCATGTCTTTCTAGTGCCAAATTTTTCGCACCCGAGAACTACCACGTGAAGCTTGTCATGCAGAAGTAACGTCTTTAATAGGTTTCAAATTGTTTAGCCTACATGATGGACTCTTGTGGAAAATAGACTGGCCAGTGTTACAATACAAGAGGAGGTTCTCATACGATACCTAAACATCATAGAGCAATCCTTCATAATCAAGAACTACATTATACTGCAAGGTAGATGACAAGTCAACATCAATAAGAACACGAGCAAAGTGGCCAAAGTCTCCTTCTAGAGTTGCTCTATCAATTTTTAATGGAATGCCAATATTTTTTGTAATATCAATTATGATCTAGGGATCCCATATTTCCTATGGTAACCTATAAAATCTTACCCATATTTGAGTGGTTGAGGTTTTCTCCTTGAAGGGATCAAAATCGAGAGTCCAATGTTATAGCCTAAGGATTACAAGCCTTAGAATCAAAGATCTCCACCCCGAAAAAAAATCCTTATCTTATGCAAAAGAAAGGAGGACATGAAAGAACCCTCAGTTAAGAGAAATTAATCTCCATTGAGATTTAATACCCCAAATAGATGTGAATTTATCCTTCAGCTTAAGTAGAGTCCAAGGAGAGTCACTGTAAGCACCCAATTTCGAGATGACTAGAGCATGGATGCGACAGAGGACCCGATGATGAAAATAGACTATGAAATTAGATTTACTGGATTTGATTTATTGGTTTTAAACTAAATTGTAAATTATTTTTAGGAAATATTATTTTTATTTTAATTATTGTTATTATTAATTTTTTTTATATTTAAAATAGATTTTTTTTTAAAAATTTAAGTTTTCAAAAAAAAAAAAAAAAGTGATGAATGGGCTGTTAGGCCCATTCATCACTTTAGCATGGGAAGATGGCCATATGACCATCTTCCATTTTTTTCACTTGGCTTTTCCGTTGTTTTTTTTTTTCAAAATTTTATTTATTTATCATTTATCATTAGATTTGATTGAGTTATTTTGATAAGTATTTTTATTTTATTAGATAAATGTGTAGATAAAATTTAGTTATTTTTTTACATAAATAATAAAATAATTTATTTGATTTTTATCCTGTAATCAGATTAGGGTTACAGGATGGTGTCTTTATAAATACGTGATTTTCTTTTCACGTGGGGGAGGAGGTTTTCTTTTCTTTTCTCTCTAATTTTTCTGATTCTTAGCCGTCAACCAAAAGACACCCACTTTTCTTGATTTTTTACGTACTTTTTTTCAAGTTTTAGCCGTGAATCAGATCCAAATAAATTAAAATCACAGACAAAAGACACCCACTTTTCTTGATTTTTTACGTACTTTTTTCAAGTTTTAGCCGTGAATTAGATCCAAATAAATCAAAATCACAGACAAACGCAACAAACACAACAAAAGCCACAGGCTTTCATTAATGGTGATCACCTTTTGAGGGGAATCAATACTGCATCCATCAAATTACTTCTTTCTACTACCTTCTTTTTTATTTATTTGATTATTTTTTTCTTTTTAATTTTGATTTTATTTGATTTGATTTTTATTTTTTATTTACTAATCTTTATTTATTTTTTCTGTGTTTATGATTTTGGATGGGTGATTTGAATTCGTGGTGCTGAACAAGATCTATGAAGATCCATGGAATGCCATGGATTAGCTTCTGTATTCAAATATATTTTAGGGTTATTTTATTCATCTTGTAGATCTATTTTGTATTTTATTTTATTTTTTTGGACTGTAGTTAATTTTAATTTTTATT